>JABVXU010000297.1:0-69314 GCA_013365365.1 Cruorifilaria tuberocauda
GTGTGTGTGTGTGTGTGTGTGTGTGTGTGATAAAAAATTGATAAGTTAAAATGAAAAAATGGAATTGGTATATTTAGTAAAAAATTTTTCAGTTTTATTTTAAAGATTAAAAACGAGAATTTCATGAAGATAAATAACAAAAGGCATACCTTTTCATTTTCATACGTACGAATTTCTCGACTACTTTCTATCACCAGCAAAAAATATTTAACTTCAAATTTATGGTTTATTTTAAATATGGAGAAGCAAAAAATAAAGGTGGAACAAAGGAGAGGGAAAAAACGAATAACATGTATTTTTATGATAAAAATCATTTTACATTGTGGTGATAATTTTTTAATAGTGTTATTTTATTTATTTAATAAAATATTTAAATAACTTCCAATTTTCAAGTAGAATTCAGGATATATAATAATTTCAAATGGATTCTAGTATATATGCAATAAAATACAGCGATTACTGGAGTGAGATAATGAAAGAACTTGCAAAATTAAAAATTTAAGACTGAAATAATAAAAATATTTTAATTTAAAATTTTCAAATTTTTAATGTATTTTAGAATATTTATTAGTGATATGAATCATGCAAATGTCACGGAAGGGAAACATTTTGTACCAAAAAAATGCTATTAAAACTTTTTGTAATTTCAGAATAATTAGTAGAATTACAAAAATACTATCAGAATTTTGATTTGCCGTAAATTTAAATAAATAAATTGTCCATCATTGGAATTAACAGAAGAATTTACGGGAAAGAATTTTAAAAATCTACAACAACTGTTAATTTCATCCTGAAATATATCAATTTATAGTTTACAACGTATTCGCAACTTCTTCAATTTGTTAATGGATGAAATCATTTGAATAATATTAATTGAAATGCAACGTATGCAAATAATTTCATACTTAATTCATAATATTTGAATGAAATTGCAAATATTGAAGTTATTTGAATTACAAATAATTAAAACACTTGAGTGATAACAATCACATTAAACAATATGAAGAATGTCTTCGATGATTATTTATATAATGTTAAATGTGAAATAAACTTCAACACCTGTCTTAAATTATCATGTTCATCATTCAAACAACTAACAACAAGATTTGGAACATTGGAATTAGCTTATGCTTTTCTTTTTCTTAGCTTTAAAAATTAAAATACATCCGTAACACAATTGTCAATTTAAAAAAACAGATCAAAAGATATCTTTTAATTTTGAAAAGAAAATTTAACTCTAAAAAAAAGTAAAAATTGTTTTATTGATTGGAAGAACGAAAAATTTTTTCTTTTCAAATAAAATAAATAAAATAAACTAAATGAAAAGTTTATGGCTCAATATTTTGCTTAGCTTCAAGCAATTGATTACTAATAAAGTTATTCAAAAGTGGAAGTATTCTGTTTCTTTTAAATTTATCATTTCAGACAGATACATATATCGAATTAGAGAATTACTATTGCAACTAATATATCATGGGGAATTGTTTATAATTGTAAACCCGGATGTTATGTAAATACCGAAGATATATCGTGTCGAGAAACTTCACAAGACTAATTTCTAGCTGGGAATATTTTTGAATCTTTATTTTTCTATAAATTATTACTCATAAAATGTAAAATATTTCCATAGTATCTGCAACAAATATTGTCATTCTAAAAACTTCTCATACCTGAATGGTTGTCTAGACGTTTGTTGTTTCCGTTTAAATAGCTTAATTTAGCCATTCTATCAAATAATTTCATGCATTCGTCTTTTCTTCTATCAGTTAAAACCATTCCTTTTCGCAGCAATCTTTATCTCCATTCAATCACCTCCTGCAACGTCATTTTCCCATCTTTGTGAATCTTACAAAGATCACGCCAGTGCATGAAAATCAGTCTTCAACCAAGTCATTCTGTTAGCTTGTTACTGTTTTTCATAAATAAAGCTGCTATTTAAATCATCCTGTGCTACAATCCTACGAATCTCAGCCAGATTCCGTTTACAAGGATCAGTTTGAACTATACTATTTCAATTCAACAGACCAAAGGAAGACTCTATCAGATTCTAAACAAACCGAGGGAACCGTTTAACGACTTCACAAGAAAATCCTTCACACCGAAATTTTCCTTTGCTAAAATCAACGGTATCAGTTAAACTCAAAAATCCAGTACCCGAGGAATGCAACAGTAGCTGAAAAACCGGAAAACTGTTCTACTTAAAGATGAGTGGAAAATTCTTGAGAAATAATAAAAAACAATTTTAAAATAGATATTAGGTGGAATATTTTTTATCCATCAAATAATGTTCATTATTTTTGAATATGCTTCTGGTTAACTAGCTTAAACTTTTAATAGTTACTTGCAATTATCAGTTATACTAATTAAAGTATCTATTTTTCTCATTACATCTCATTACGTACTGCATTTCAGCTGTCTATTATTTTCACTCCTAATTCAATAAATCACATGATTTTCATATTTTTGTCGCTTTCTAATATTAGTTCTTCTCAAGTTCATTCCTATCATTTAGGGAGGAGAAAAAGTAAGGTTCGTTCCCATACTCATATTAGGATTGGATATTTCATTCTCGTTATATGCAACAAATTAAAAATTGTTGATTTAAATTTTCTTTTCTATTTTTGAAATTATTATCAAGAATAGAATTCATTTTCAGGGAAAGGATTCAAGAATAGAATTTTCGAGAAAAGTAATTTCTGTTGAAAGATTTGCAAAAAATTCTTAAAGAAAATATTTGCGTTTGAATATTTGAATGAATCGATCGGTATGTTCGATAATATCATTTTGGAGTAATTTTAATATTAATTTCGATTTTGATTCAACAATATTTTAAAAGTAATTTTCATTTCCTTTCGATATTATTTCGATATTCGCTTTAGCAGAATTGGTTTTTATATGGCGAAATATTATTTATTTATGTTATTTATAATGTATGTTATTTCTAGCGTTGGTGTACGATTCACCGAAACTATTGATTCATATCTTTGAAGTCTTTTTTTTCTCACAGATGGATAATATAAGTGAAAGGCCGAATTTTAATGATGAACAAATTGAGACAGAACTGAATAAAGTGGTATTATTGGATCAAATTCTCGCTGATAATGGTGCTTTGACATTAAATCAATTAAACGATATGGTCCATAGAACTGATAAGGTAATGACTATAACTTTTCCTCAAGTAAAATTTAGATATTGGATTATTGAGTGTTGGACGTTTCGATCCAAAACATTTTGAATACAGCCGTAGTCTGGTTTCTGTAGAAGAAACAATATTAGTCATTGAATTCTTTTATAATTTATTCAGTGTTTAAGCTTTTAATGCTTCGTATTTCAGGGAAATAATTTTAAAACATTCGATGATCTGAAAACATTCATTGATATGCGTACCAACGTCTTTGACGTGTCTTCCAATCTTATCAGGAATCATTCACAAGAGTTCCGCGAAATGTTCGGATATTTAGTGAACTTTCTATATGACAGTGATCAGTCGAAGCGTAATGTGGATGTGAAAGTTATATTTCAAGTGATCATGCAATTTAATAACGTTAGTTAATGCTTTGAGGAGTTTTGATGAGAGTTCTCTTTAAATATATCCACGGTTAAAAATGTTAACTATTAGTTGATAGAAAGAGTTTCAGGAATGAAATGTTACTAATATTTCCCTAAGCTTTAATATGTGATTTTTTATCACGAAAATTGGCATTGCTGTCGATCATTTTGAGGACATCCACAGAAATGCCAACTTCTCCATATGCATAGAAGTGGATAAAAATATAAAATAATAGGATGTCAAGAACTATCATCATTTGTTAATCAGTAAAGTATAAGTTTATATCATAGTGTAATTTACAGATAGTTGTATGTGAAATTGGAGATACCGAAAAAAAAGTATGCTATTTTTTGGAGAAACATCAAACATTTTTCATTCTACGCCAAAATGATACCGTCGCGCTCCGTCCTACATGCTTAGAAATTCCATCAGCTTGGGAACGTAGAGCTTTACCCATTTATAAAAATGGGATAAGGTAATGAAAATGTTAATAAAATCAAAATAGATATCAGTGTATAAATTGATTATTTATAATTGTTTCCAAATCGGATTTCACAAATAGAAGAGTCAGTACTGTGTTTTTTATTGTATTTTTGCCAGAATCTATTAAAAGCTTTGAAATTTATTTCCAAATATACTTCTGAAGTTTCAAAGTCAGAAAAAGCTTTCAGATATGATAGGAGCATTGTTTTGAATGGTATAGGCAAAGTTGTTAGCGCAGTGAGCAGCACGGGATACATTAAAATTGAAGTAGTTCGAGGACCCTGCACTCAAACAGTGTTCGGCTTAGACAGAAGTGTACCAAATAAAGTAAATCTTGCAGAGAGATATCCTGTAGGAACATTAGTAAGTTGATATCTTGTTATCTCTGGCTGTTATTTGAAATTATTGATATTTGACTTACGTACATTAGCTACATTATCAGCGTTTTTTTCCAGTGATTATTTCTGATTTTTCAATTTCTTTAATTGAAAATAGTTCCGATTTTCTTGGATAGATCGAAGATAGTATAGCAGAATTGTTTAGTATTTAGTAATCATTTATAAAAGATTGTCAATATTTCATGGTCAATTCCTGAAAATTTCGGGGCCAAAAATTTTACTTTTATTGTATGCAATTGACTGAAATTCATTGAAATTTCAAGCTAGCAAAGCTTCCAAAACCAATCACATATCCCTCAATATTGGAGTTTTTCTATAATAGGACAAAACTTTTTGAAAAAAATACGAGTACTAAACCGATTTGAGAGGAAATAGAAATATTAGGTTAATCCTAAAAATAGTCTGTACATGTCAAGAAAGAAGGTTTTTTAAATATATTTCTTCATAATAAAAGAATATCTTGTCTTCTTTCAGGTAAAAATTCTGGCTCATCGGGCATACGAGGGAACTCATCCTTGGACAGCTACAAAGGTCGTTTTTGCTGATGATTGTGTGGATATATGGTGTGTTGGAGAAACGGAGAAGATGGATAAAATACTTGAAAAGGATCGGCATGCGCTAAAAGATCGAAATTGTATGTACTAATTTATAATTTTATAAATTACTAGAGTTTGCATAATCATTCACATTAAGTGATGAATAAGTCTTCAGTGTTTAATAGTAACCATACAACTGTAGCGATCGAAGTAAGATATGATAACAACGTTGCAACTCAAGAAATCAAGAAGGAATCGTTTGATGGCAATCCAGATCGAAAAAGCAAGACAGAGTTGGTTAGAAACAACTGGAGTCCACGATTTGTGGTTGAATCAGTTCATGAAGAAGCAAAAGAAGCTGGAAGATCAAGAAAGAATTCTGTCGATACGGAAACTGAAATGAATTGGAGTCGTTGGAAGTTTTATAACGACGTTATTCAAGATGAGATGAAAAAAAGTCGAGAAATAGATGAATGTTTGCGTGATGGAGTTAAAACATTTCAACAAATATTCGACAAACTTATCGAAGGGTAACAATTGCACATTTACCGTGAATTTGTTTTTACCAGCCACTAAGTCCTTGCTGTCTTACCATCTCTCTGGGTTGTTGCGTATCTTCTTTGATGAATGCATGCTTAATAGCAATATGAAATGAAACGTGGGAATACGATAAGTATACTTACGATAAATATAATTGCTATCTGAACTAAATCATGTCACTGTTTTTTTTTTGTTTTTTCTTTTGAAAATTTTGGTCGCCATTTTCAGTGATACTTTTGCTTATTATTCTTATATGGTTGATTTCATCACTGTTCGCTCTCATCTGTACGAAACATTAGGAGATCGTGTTAGAATGAGAAGTTACACATATCGTACCGAAATGCTCAAATTTCTTCATTATATCGATGAAAAATCCAGGGAAAACGTTACCATAAATACATTTCGTAAATTGATTAATGTAAGCCTTTTCTATTTATTAGATTTTTATAGTAAAGAATGCTATAAATTTTAAATTGGTAAAAAAGCTGAGAATAAATCTTCAAAATTTAAATTCAGGAACACAAAGCTGTAGCTATAATGATTTCAGGCTAATGATGGCGATTTTATGGAGGAATTCTTGAGTTTTGCGAAAAATGCAAACACATTTCTGAAATTCATCGAAAAGCATGCATCACTCATAGAATTAGCCGAAGCTCTTGGTGAACAGTTCATTTTCTTAAGGGGTACTTATATTAGCAATTGCAACATTTTCATACCTAAATTTCACATTCCACTGTTCCTTTCTAACGACTGAATTTTTGTTTTGTTAGTGTTAATGGAGTTGAATGATGTTAGTCGAGTGTATCACGTTTTCGGCACATTTCTCAGAGAATGTTAAGGAAATAACTAAACGCGTGAATTGGAGCAATCTGTCATATCAGTGCTATTTAAACTGTCGGAAAAACTGAAGTTAACATAGAGATTTAGGATTACATTTACTCACTTTCTTCATAAATTTGGCTAGAAACTTAACTATAGAACTTAGACGTTAGGCAAGAAAAAGATACTACAGAAAATGTTGTAGTTTTAGGTCATTTTAGAATTTATAAAGATAGATGCATTTCGTCCTTTGTATTTTGTTTGCATTTTAGGAATTCCAGACACTTTTAGCATTTCTTAAGGAATAATTTATTTCCAAAGCCGATCTCATGCAGTTTGTTCAATTAATATTATGTTACTCTTAATTTGAACACCAAGCTAAAGAGAACTATGTCATGCTATGTTCTATAGTTCCGGTTTTCAGCAAAATCTCCTTCTAGAAATATATTTAAATATGTTTATCTACAGATTTAATCATGTCTTCTAAAAGGAAGAAAATTGGGATATAAAATTGAGAATTGAATATAATTATATATCATTTGAGTAAGCTACGGATGTCAATAGCGTAATCATTTTTGTATGTTTATCATGTTTGTCATGTTTAAAATTTTCATCATTATTTACTTATTTGATGTTATTTTGAATGTTATAAATGAAAGTTCGCACATTATTTCAAATATTGATTTCACAATATATAAATACAGATATAACAATGCTTAACAGAACACTTCACTTTATATTCATGATATTCGATTAGATATTCAGCTTGTTATCCTTATATTTTCTTTTTGTATGCATTACATTAAGGGTAGAACAAAATCATGGAAGGTTCATAATTACAATGAAGAATTGCGATGTATTTTCCAACATACATATAAAGCATCCGAAAGTTTCTGTTTTTACTTAATCTTCAAGCATCCCTTGTTTCTTCAAGTAGAGTTTGTAGCTGCTTTTGGATCATACTCCAATTTTTTATTTCAGTTTTTTCCATTACAGCTAAATTTCTGGACATTAATAATACGGCTATATTCTTAAAGGCGATAAACTGTTGCTTAGAACACCCGGAAATTACTGGAAAGTTTGCATTTTAATGGAATTTTTGAGTACCTACAAGAAATCATTGCCGGATATTGGCGGAAGTACGAAATTTAAGTAAAGGATAAAAATAATTGCAAAGAAGGAGAAGAATTCTGGAATTATCCTAAATTTGAACTTCAAAGTCTTCATGAAATATCAGGAAAACATAAAGAAGGACGACAATAAAATGAGGTATTAATTATATATCGTAAATTAAATGCTAACTTCGTGAACATTATCCGAGGAAAATTCAAGTGCATATGGAATCTCCTGTTTGTTTGCATAAAAAATTATTTGGTCACTCATTTTTGTTACTTACGAATAAAACAAGTAAATTTCTTGATAATTAAAAATAATCTAAAAAAATTATTAGATCTAATTATAGAGAAATCGATTAAATGTTTTTGCATAAAAAATATTTTGAATTAAATTTGATCTGCAATAAACTGAGCAAATATATGATCGAAAATTATTTTAAATCAAATATACAAAATATTCCTTCATCACATAAAATAGCTGAATATATGTCGTGATAAGAAATGATTCAATGCAAATTTATCATTTCTATGCATTAATCATAAGACTGACCTGATCTTTTACTACTTACAATTTTATAATTCCTAATTTTCCACTCTTCTTTTTTTCATCTGAACTTTGATAATCCCATGGAAAATAATAAGAGAATTTATTGTCTAATATTTTTTAAATTTCAACGGATATATCATCCTTAATGAATCTATAATAGTAATCGAATAAACAAGAAATGATGCAAGAATTGTTCAAGTGATTACATGATTAACCAATCGAAACATATCACAACGCATGGATTTCATGTGAGGGCCGTGTTAAAAAGATAAAGCGATATTCTCGTTGATTATCACTTTCCGTCGATTGATTGATCGTTGTGATGGATACATTGTGTTATACGCCTTTATTTACATATTATGTATTTTAAGTTAAATTACGGTTCGTGTACTTCCTACATTTTTGCAGTAATATTTCATTAATTTAGAACTTTTAATTATGAATATTTATAGTTGTTAATTACATTACGTTTATTGTTATTGATTTAGAATACTGAAATGGGAAAACGTAAGGTGAAGCGAAAGCCACCACCAAAAATGAAACCAATTGTGCCGCTTGAAACGCAGTTCAATTGTCCATTCTGCAACCACGAAAGAGTATGTGAAGTAAAAATGTATGTCGTTTCTTCTTTAATGTACATCTAATGTATTTTACATTTAATTTGTTTTAAATTTATAAGTTAGGTATTTATTTCGATGACTTTAGAACTTATAAGTTCCGATGTTAATATATCAAGTATTTAAATAGCGCATAGAACAGCTGAAATAATTTTTTGTATTTTCCCAGACATAACTGGGAAAAAGTAGTCAGGACTGTTTTGATATTGAAGAATTTGCAATTCAAAACAGAAGTTTCATATTTTTATATTATACAGAACCTCGTTTCAAGATTTGGTCTATGAATCTGAAGCTAAAGGTAAAGCTACCCTTAGTAAATCACTGCATTTTTAAAGCATAAACTTAAAATCGATCAAAGGGAAGGATTTGAAGTAGTTTGTAGAAAGATTTAGTTTCTTAATAAGAACAGAAGGAAATATCCAGTCAGCTGAATTAAAAGAATTTCCATTGTAAACGGTGCGCTTAAAAATTATATTTAGTTTCATATAGAATAAAACGGTCTAGATATTGAATTATATTTTACATTTCATTAAGTTGTATTACGTATACTGTTTATTGCAAATCTCATCTTTATAGGTGCTTTCAGCGATTACAGTACACTTTGATATTATTTTATGAAACTTAAAAGTCGTAAACTTAAGTATCGCTCCTAATTTTTCCTTTGTTTTAGGGATCGTGAACGAAATGTTGGGTTCATTTCATGTCGAGTATGCCTCGAAGATTTTCAAACAAGCATCAATTATCTATCCGAACCAATTGATGTCTATTCAGATTGGATCGATGCGTGCGAACAAGCAAATCGGTGAAATGTATTATTGTCCAGTATTTCTTGCTGTTATTTTCTTCTTCCGAATGTTTCAGTTCACAACTAGCTTTTTTACACCTTTTGGATTCTAATGGCATATTTTACAATTATTTACTAGTTTATCATGAGCAAGTAGCTGTTTTGATTTAGAAATGATTGTTTATTAAATCATCACGTGCGACTGGTGTCGTATACCTATTTCGAAACTTATTCTTAAATTATTGCGGTAGTATATCATTACATTAGAAATCAACGTCTTCCAGAATTTTTTAAAACAAAACCAGATATATACTACATTTCTTTGCTATACCTTATTTAATTTTGAATTTCTTTTTTGTAAGCAAAGTCATTTCATTCCCCTAAATAGTTTTCTTCTTCAATCATTTTATTTAATCCGGCAATTATAGAAAAAAGTATTGAATCAGAGCAATGTTATGGGATTTAAGTATACATATCATCGTTCTGCATTTCGAATGTATGCCAATTTTAATACCTGTTTAACTGTTGATATTCTTTACGTATTTCATTTTTTAACATTTCATATGAAACTCAGTGGGAGAAAGGTGATTATTGGGTGCGCGTTGGCTTTATTATTTGTTTAAGCTGTAAACTTGCATTAAATGCATTTCTTCAACATGATCATATCTCAAGAAATTTGCAAATAATGTGAGTGATTTGCATAATGATAATTTTGTAATACAGAATTACACTTTCTAACCAATCCCATCGTATTACTTGCATGCTTTTATATGGCAGTTGTAGTTTGAATTAATTTCAAATTTCAAAAAGAATTTCTAAACTTTCCAATGTACTTTATCTTGGAGAAATTGAGAATTGCTTCAAATTAATGACCCATATGAATTGTTTGATATAAATGATTTCGTTCTAGACCAGTAGTGTAAAGCACGAGCTTATTTAGTAGGTTAATAACTGAAGTTATTTCAAGAAATTTTTGTACAACAAGTATTGCTTTCTTAATTCACTAATATTCACAGAAAAGAAATAGATTACAAGAATCACTGGTCTTTAATGATAGCCTAATATATATGATACGATAAAGAAGTTAAAAAAGAACTAATAAGATGAATTCCATATAAGAATAAATTTTGAATTCTTAGAAAAAGCGAAATGTAAATGGCCTATTTCAAAATTTCATAATCGCAATCTAGAATCTTATAAACAGTGAAACCATCAACGAAAAAAAAAGTGATTGGAAAAGATTTATGATGATGAACTGAAAACAAATTTAATCTAATCAAAATTTATAATCTTTTCAATAAAAATACAATCTTCTTTTTTTTCCTTCAATTTTCATCAATCAGTTTTTTTCTTCAAAAGATGACTCAAATTTTCATTTTACAAAGTTAAAAGTTTACGAAATTTTTAAATGAATTTTTTAGCTAAGAAAAAAGCTGTTATAATTTATCAGATATCTAATTCTATTTAAAAAAATCCTAAAATTGTTATATCAAAATTTATGCAATTGATATAATTCATCAACCGTTTCCAGTAAACAGCCAACACTCCAAGCTTGTGCACCACATGAATGATAACATGGTGATCCATTTGCATTGGTCAATTCCGGAAGCGATGACCAATTTGAATACTTCAAGTGCATCCAATAAGCACCCATTCGTGATCGTACAAATCGTTTAGCTTTCTCATAAAATTCCATATCATTCTTATCTTCACTTATTATTTTTGCTATTGCCAATTTTGCTCGATAGAAATACATTCCAATCCATAGCCATTCCTTAAAATTATATATTTCAGAAAAAGGTGATCAGAAATTTTTAAAGAAATTTTACAAAAAAAATTAAAGTAGAATGTGAAAGTTTGGAATTGAATTTAATATTTAAAAATGAAATATAACTCGAATTTAAAGATTAAAATTGGAAGAAATTAATGAAGAATTGAGGAACTAAAGAATTAAAAGAAATTAAAGAATGAATTAAATTAAAATGAATTAAAGAACTTCTCAATGAGAATGTAATGATTGAAAACATACCGGTCCTTGATGATAGCTCCAACCCCGAGCTATCTTCTTTTCCGTGCTATCATCATCCTGATTGTAAAATGGACAATAATTGTAATCACTAAAATTGTAATTTGATTTAATTTAATATATTTTTTAAATTCTTATTAATTTTCCTACAAATGATTTAATTGATGGAAATTTCGAAAATATTCTGTAATGAAAAATTATTCAAATGATTAGAGCCTTGTTTACCATTATCAGAAAACGACTATTACTGTTTGTTACAGTTTTCTGTAACAAACAGTAATCAGTTTTCTGATATTACAGTAGGTCATTAGCTTCTTTGATGCATAAATTTTATAGAATGTCACGAATGATTTATATTAGATGACCCCATGTTACTATCAACTTTATCTAATATATGTCTGGGCAATTCTTAATTTATTATCAATTCCGCGTAACAATGACCTCTCAATCTTTCTCTGTCTCATTAGTTCGTCCACAAAGAATGGATTGATCAATACCAAAGCAAAAGGTCAAGCTCTGCCAGTTCAAAGGAAATAAATGTAATCGATCTCAAAAGCAGCAGCAACAGTAATCGACTATCGACTATCAACAACTATCAATGATTTACAAAAGACACATATCAGAATCTTCGATAGGTAAAGCAACCGCTGATCGACCGTTTTCATAATTTAGCTGAATAACCTTATAGAGATTTAATAAGCAAACCCCAACCCTATAGAGGTTTAACAAGCAAACCTTCGCCTACAGTTTCAAACCAAAGACTTTTCCAAATCAAGGAGGTTCACAACAATAATTATATAATTATTCTTATCAGCTTAATATTGTCAGACAATAATCATTGTGTGATATTGATCAAAAGCATTGATAAATGAGATAAATGTATTGTCAGTTAGATTATTAGTGTAAGGTATTACCTCGGATCAAGAGTTTTAATACCCAATGGTCCAAGTAATTCTTTTTCTGCAATTTGCAATGTATGCCAAGCTTTTTCTGAATTCATCAATCTTGGAGCCTAAAATGATTAGAAACTTGACAAAATAATTCTTTCATTCTGTTATAAATCTATTAGTTTCTTAAATCTTCTTACTTAAAATTTTAATTTAAAGTTTTAAAGATACCCCAGAAATATATTAAATTTTTGCATATATTGTCAAAACAAACCACTGTTAGTGTAATCGAGAAGTTTGGTCTTAATTGATAATCCGTATAACCTTGCGTAGAACCATACGTATCCTTAACGATGCCACGTCTGTTCACGTATTGTGATGAATCATCATCAGTTACATAAAAGAAGCGTTCGAAATTGTTTTTCATAATAGTTGCCCATTTTTGCCATGTCCATATTTCTTTATTTTCTGCAAATTTATCATTACCAAATATCCATGTCAAATACAAAGATATCAATTATCAATTATCAAATTTCAGAAAATTTTCGCTAAAATTCAAAAAAAATTTTCAATACAAACCGTTGGAAACACCTTCGTATGGGTAGAGTTTTTTCTGATACAGTTCCGCTAATTTCTCAATTACAGCAAAGCAAAGGCCTTGCAATTCGACAGCAGCGCCATCTCGCGGTGTGGCTGGCCAACCTTTGTTACCAGCTTTCTCCGAACTTCCCATCTTATCCATCCATGTACCACAATTGTATAAATTACCGCCAACTATGAAACCCGTACTGTGATCAACATATGCTTTTACGTGAAAGCCTAGAAAATAATTTAGCAGATTCTGTTTATAAATATACGTTCCTAAATTCAAAAGCGTGAGAAAAGGAGACCCTAAATTCGAGAACGTGAAAAAAAGAGAGTCCTAAATTCGAGAGCATAAAAAAAATGAGAAAAACGTAAGTTGATTATATCAGATTTAGGCTTTTCTCATTCTTTACTCCTACAATTTCTTTTTATATAAAAATAAATTTTATAAAATTTTACAAAAATGTTAAAAAATATTTACCTAATTCCTGCATATGTTCATCAATTCTAGGACCAGCATTACGTTCCACAAATTCTATTCCATTAAAATGACGCATAAGTGCTTCTTGCATTGTATCCGCAAGACACTGTTCCTTAATATTAATTTTAAATATTTTGAAAAATAAAGTTACTCAAAAATTATAACATTCAATATAGTTTTTTAAAATACACAATAATATTAATTAAATTAGCTACATTAGTTTACTTACAGTTAAATCATATACGATAACATTATTTGAATCAGCCAAATTAATTTACCTACAGTTTAATCATGTACAACAGCATTAATTAAATTAACTAAATTAATTTGCTTACAGTTAAATCATTCCCATAAATGGTATCATCGTGGATGAATATACGAAGTACTTTATTTTTAAGAATTTCAGCACCATCCGGTACAATTTCAATATATTTCACGATAGCGTACAACCAATACCAAACAGCATCACGTGCGTTATAACGTGCGCCGTATCCTCCATCCAAGAGATTTGGTATTAATCCATGTCTCATTGCACCACCGTATGATAGAATTAAATTTCTGCAATCTATACAGTATCACAGATGTTTCATTACAATATCCAATAAGAAATTTTAATTTCAATCATTGATCATTATTTTTCAGCTAAATTTTCTAATTTACTTTGTTTTATTTAGCACGGTTAATACTTTTGAATTAGATGCTTTGCTTTCCTAACCACCTAATTTATCATTTAATTAATCATTTGATCATTCACCAATTAAATTTTTAATTAATTTGCAAAAGATGAATTTTTCCTCATAGTAGTATCGGGTAAATGTGGATTATGCCAATAATTTTGCTTTCCTTAATTAAATTCAATTATTTGATTTGATTTCATATTTAATCATTCATCACTGATAACTTAGGTATTTAATTAATTTCACATTTAATTTCATTTACCACAAACTTTAATTAGGCATTATAAATCTTTGCAATTTAATCAAATTTCAACCAACCAAACTAATTTAATACTGTTAATTTAATAAAACTAGTTAAACATTCATATTAATTAATAGCTAATTAGAGAAATGAATGATTAAATTATGCGAGAATTAGTGAAGAATATTACCGAGCATCTTGAAATCGGCTGGTAACAAGACAACAACCAGGTAAAGCGATGAATGTATCTCGTCCCCAATTCCTCCACAATCCGGTCGAAAAATGTGGTAAGCCAGCGGAAAGTGATGAAGGTTGTTCATCTTCTGTTTTATATCCATCCGGTAACAGTGACAATTTGGCGCTTTTGACTGATCCAAGGAAAGATATCGATGATAGCGCTAATGATTGAATATATACCGATGCTGTTGCAAATGGTCTACAAAATTATTGCGCAATCAAATTGTACAATTAATTCCCGAAAATTCTAATTAATAAACAAATGTAAACCAAATCATAATGGATTTACTCGATAATCAATATATAATTTATTCATACAGCTATATTGAAAAACTTATTAAACGAAAACAAATATTTTCCGGTTGAATAGTAAATTGTTCGAGGTGTGGAAAAAATCATTTAGTTCATATTTAGTTTCTCGGTAGGAAAAAACTGACAGACTCAATTTCTCCATCAATTGTTCAAATGTCGTTTCATAAATTAGCGAAAATAATGCTTCAAAATAGCAAGGCCTTAGATCATATGGTATTTCATGAAGCGGTGAAAATAGTGTCCGAATGATACGACCGATTTCCGTTAGCACTGGATTATCTTTCATTAGCCTATGATAAATGTAATCGCAAAGCCATAAACCGTCACGTAAATTTTGACATATCGGATGACCAAGATCATTATGAGACCGGATATTGTTTAGATATGGCAATAATCCTGAAATTAAGTTCTTTTCAATAACTTTTTTCATTAAATTGTTACATATTATTATTTTTATTACTTTTATTATTTATGAGTTTGTTTTTGGTAACTGTAATGGCAAAAAAAGTTTTCCGGAAATTGATACACACATAAGTGATATGTGAGAAATCGATATACACAAATTAATAAAATGAATGTTATTCAAATGATCAAGCTACAATGGCAGAAAGCAGCGATAATGATTAGATCTATAACTGGTAATTTCTAATATTGATAATTTCAAGTATTGAATTATTTTCATGTAAATCATTAGTTAGTTTGTTAGGCAATCCTTAATGATTCTTGAAAAATATCTTGTTTATTGATTGGATAATGAAATTTTTAAAGCTTCATTATCATTTTGATCATTAATAATTTTAAAATGAATCATTTATTCTCAAAACGTGGAATAGTGTATTAATATGAATAAAAATTTTTACTGAATGAGATTTCAGAATTTAATAAAATTTACCTTGTAAGCCACAATAATCTAATGTTTTCCAATTAGGTATATTATAAGAGCCTGATCCAAAATCATCTTGATCTTCTTCGGAACATCGGAATAGAAGTATATTGTACAGTTGTAAAGTTGATTGATTCAATGCATTCACAAGGACTATAAATACAAAGTTAAACGATAAATTTCATATAGAATTCGTTAATCATCATTATATTACTCTCCATCAGTTATGGCAAGTTTTCTTTTATCGAAAAGTATTCAGGATAAATAAACGAATATTTGGTGGGAATTTTCAATTGACCTGTAATATATAATATATTCTGATACGTCATATACACTTACATGTTTTTGTGAAATCATTCTTTCCGGATAAGTAATCACGAATCAATTTGATTGCATCCGTCGCTTTATTGATTGGTGATACTCTGTTAGAATTTAATATCAAATTGAAAATTTTAATTCATATTTCATTTTAACTGTAGACATTTAAAATTCGCATTTATTAATAATGCCAAGGGTTTCATCTATTATGACAGTTTTATGAAATTTCAGTGATATCATTAAATGATTTGTTGATGTCATTGAAAAATTTCTCTACTTCTTTCACTACCACTAATTTATTTATTTTAATCCAATAAGACAATAAAAAAATGATTTTTCTTGATATTTCATTCATTACTCATCTCTTATTTGTTCATCATCGTTATCAGTAATTAATAGTAAGCTAGCTTACTTTATAACGATAACTGATCCGGAAGGGAAATGCTTCAGATGAAGTTTACCATTTGTTTCATATTGTTCGATCACAGCAAATTTTGAATCATTTTGTTTTAATCGCTCTCGAACTTCAACTTTAGCACCATTTAAGCCAACAATTTTTTCTTCGCTTTCTGTAAATTTATCAAAAATTTAAATTCCAAATAATTATTGCTATTTTTCCGCTCTTACAGATCTATAATGAGATACCTGGATTTCCCCTGTATACGTAGTGAAATTCGATTTCCAGCATAATTTCATCAAACAAACCTAAAATTTTTAACTTTTATTTTAGGCAGCATTTTAAGCTACTTGAGAAATATAATACTAACTTATCAAAATGTATTTTTCAGGTATTAATTATTGTTCAAACGCAAAACAGAATAAACATTTAATTGTGTTTTAAATTATTTGTTAAATCATTTTGTCTAAATTCATTTCATTATTAGTAATACTGAATAGTTTTAATTAACGACATTTTTTTAAGAAATTAAGGGATCATAATTAAAAATTATCACCGGTAAATGTTAAGTCATCAATCACTGGACAATCATAACAAATAGCATCTCGATTGAATGCTGTATAAGCCATCATGATAACTTTCTCATGAGTTATCGGATTATGTCGTGTTACTGCGACAATATCTGATGTGCGCTGATCAACATAAATCTAAAATTAGATAAAATAAAAAAATGATTAATTTACCAGAAACTTATTATTCATTCTCACTTATCATTCATTATTTATTGTTCAAAAACTTATTACTCGAAAATTTATTATTATTATAAAAAGTTTTCCAGGTATTTTTTTGAAACGATTTCAAATTTGATAAGGAATTGTTAAATAATTTTAAATGAATACTTGAGTATAATTATTTTCTGCAAGCCAAATATGCAATCTATTCAATGCAGCACGTGCTGGAATAATAGCTGGTGATTGATTAATTTCATCCCATGTCGTATAATTACGTGTTTCGCTAACAACATCTATCTAAAATTTCACGTATTTTTGATCAAATTAATCTACATATTATCATTTATTCATTTAATACAGTGATATGACAGACATGATATGATAGCGATAGAAAAAAGCATCGATTGAGGAGAAAACTATTATCGATCTTCAATTCAGTCATCATACATTAACTTAAATTTGGTGTAAATAATAAGTTTATTTGTTTATTTTGATAAAATTGATAATCAATTAATTTATCAAATAGGTTATTCCTCCTAGTTGATGATATCATATAATTTACTTACCTTATAAGGAACAAGTTCATCATATCCCCGAACACTACCAATACCACAGTTTGCCATTGCTAACATTGCTGCTGTTGGAACATAATCATAAACCGAACGTTTCTAAAATCATTTGCATGAAATACGTAGAAAATACTCATTGAATTTTAGTAACATTCTTCAAAATTCTAAATTAATTTAAATTAAAAACAAATTAAATTCAGAGAAATAAATATTGGGTATGAAATTGAAAGAAATTTCAAAATTAATTATTTCTATATAAAACAAGAAAAATATATTTCAATTTCGATTTCTTCATTCCCTAATTCTGCAAAAATCGAAAAAACTTGAAATCAATTACTTAATATAACGAATGATCTTTCTTCCATTCTAAATATCAATAAAATCAATGAATTGCTAAATTAATTAATTAAAGAATGGATACATCGAGAGCTGCAGGATTATCATGTGTCTGATCGAAGAATAATGCTGGCGCTACACAGCATTTTGCATCTTGGATTGTTTTTTGAATAAATCCACCTAAGACATCACCGCCATATCGATAAATTAAACGACCTTGCTCATAGCTTATTGGAGCATTTTGAGCCTCTAAGGAAAAAGTGAAATTTAAAAAATTTTAATTAGTAAAGTAAAAGACAAGAAAAATAATAAGATAATAAAACAAAATAAAAATGAAATGAAATGACAAACTTTATAAAATTACGAAATAAGTAATAATACAGTTAAATAAAATAATAAAATGAAAAAACAATAAAATAAGAATGGTAACTTAAATTATTTATTTAAAATAAATTAAATTATTAATAATTACCACGTATTAATGAAGTTATTCCAAGTCGATTTACAAAGATATTATCCAAACTTTCATTTTGCGTAAAAAGTTCCACCGTCACATAAATATCCGGCCGTATTTCACGAGCAGCTTTTAAAAGATACTAAAATAAAAAACAGTTGTAAATAATATTTTTTATAATATTTTCGCAGCAATAAAGTTTTATCAATTAAGTTTTAGAATAAAAAAAACATTGATAATATCATTAATAATACCTCAGCAACATGTATTGGTGTACTGTGACAATTATCAATACGTAAACCGTGGAATATCTTTGCGCAGCGTTGACTTAAATAGTAAAGAAAGTTTAATTATCACTAATTAATTTGAAACTACTTAATTTAATTCAATCAATAATATTCTTATTTTCTATTACACCATCATTATATTTTATTCTCTATTAAATTTTTGTTTTTCAAATTTCAATTCTTATCTGATTTTGGCAGAATTATTAGGTATGAAAATGATAACGAATTATTTCATTATTACATAATAATATTACTATTACTATGCTAACTGTTCCAGGATATCATTTTATCCAATTTCAGATAACTGTATTATCATAATCATTCTTTTATGAATGAAAAAAGAAGAATAAAAAGTGAGAGATTTTATTATTTGAATAGTAAGAGAAAATCATGGGAAATTTGAACGGAAAATTTACGTGTATCTCTTCATTAAATCCCATAAATACGGACAATCTTCCGGTTTTTCACCGTAATTCAGTTTGACACAATCTCCCCAACATACCAAATGTCTCATCAAATATACCTACAATAGGAATTACTTTTCCAAAAACAGAGTATTTCAAAGTATCTCAAAAGCAAAAAAAAGAAAAACAAAATATTTTACCAATCGAAATTAAAAAATTTTTTTAATCATCAATCATTCCTTTAATATTTATTTTTATTAACTTATAATATTCAAATTGATCCTACTAAAATTATCACGATTTAAATGCTATTATGAATATTACGAGTTGTCTTAAGTACACTGCGTGACAGGATTGACTGTTATCATATCACACGGGAAGAAAAATATTCAAAATAGGAAATAACATAAGTCTTCTTCAATACGTCAAATACCATAACACGTAAAACTACGGAATACATGATACATTAAAATTCGCAAATTTTATAAAATAAATTAAAACTAAGATAATTTTTTTATTATACCTGCGATGGATAATGTGCGAAATTTAGTAACGGATTATCATTCATAACCCATCCATTACATGCCATTATTTTTTCCGCACTTTCATCGTTGTATGCAAAAATTTCCTCATCTTTCCATGTATCCAATGATGGAAACGGTTGTACAAAGTATCTGAAAAAAATGAAAACATTTAAGAAAGTCCCAATTTGATAAGATAACAATGAAACCTTCAACTGTTCCTCTACTATAATAAACTTAATCACATTTGAGAAATTGTGATAATTTGAAACGATCAATTAAAAGAAATTCAATATTTCACGCAATATTTTTTAAAATAATTTCACTTTTCCCAAGTTCATAACCGATTTTATTAGATTTATTGAGATTGTTCGGTTACTTTATATACATGATGATATTATGATGCATGTGGTAATGTTAAAATCATAAACGATTTTATCTAATTCTACTGAAATTACTTATGTTCAGTATCTCGATATACAACTCATGTTATACTCAATGCTTCTACTACTTATATTCAATATATCGTACTCGAAACATATCAACATCATTGTTTTTTTATTTAATTAAATAAGCCAAATCTTATATTTAGTAAAAAAATGAAAAAGGAAGAAGAAAATGATTCAATTGACTGAAAAGAACAAAAACCGTGACATTTACTTACTGCGTGACAAGAGTGTAATCTTCGGTTAATTCACGTCGACGTGGTCCTAACTGATCAATTCGTTCATAGCCAATATGTCCGGCACATGACTGTAATACGTTCTCGTAGATTCCCGCACTCGTTTCTAACGCTTTCTGATTCAGGTATTGAAGATGTGCTCGGAAAGCTTCCAGACATTTCCGCTGTCTGTCCTTTTCATCAGAAGCATCACTTCTTCAATATTCTCAATATAGTCAAAGAAAAATTTTTCTCGTTTAACCTAATATTAACTTAACTTAATTCATTTCTATTTAAGGTTTTGAATATTTGAAGTTTTAGAATAACTAAGAATAAGGCTGGAATTTGATACCTTTTTCTATTGAAAATTTTATTTGCGTCATTTAGATCAACAATGAAACCAAAACGATTCCAATATGATCCTGGTTTTGATTCCAACATTTCGTCTCTTACTTCAGATGACGGCCCTTCTAAATACATAACGTTGATTAGCTAATATATAAATAATCATAGTAGTTTAATTTACCTGTTAAAAATTTGAAATAACGAATTTCAGGAGGAAATTTGTTGTAAAACATATTGTAATATTATTGTAATGTTGTAAATCTAAGCAACATAATCTAATAGTTGTTTCTTATGCTATATATATACTGATATGAATAAATTAAACTATTAAAAGTATTCATGTATTAGCTCTGAAAAATACTTATCATACTAATCATTACACTATCTCTTTTGAACTTCTTATTTCATTACTTTGAACAGTTCAATCATTTTAAAATTAATACCTTTTACATATTTTTCAAAATTCACCACTAATTTTTCGATATCAACTTGGAAAAATTCATGAAGTCGTAATTCTGGTAAAATTTCATTACGCAAAATATCGAGAATAGTCTAGAAGAAAGAATGAAAAAGATCGAAACGAGAAAAAAATTTTATAAAGGAAGAAAAAACTGAAATAAAATTAGGATAGGACAAGAAAAACATGAATCAAATTGTTTTCGTAATTAATTTTTGATGATAATGAAATAACGCAAAGAAAATAATCTTTTTCCTAATATTGGATTAATCCAAATAATAAATCAATATAAATTTTCGTTGTATTGACTAAAAAGTATATCATAAATTGTATTGTACTTAACAATCTTATTCATCTAAGTATTTAAGCATAAAATTTTCTGCCATATTGTTAAATGTACTAATTAATTAATAATAATTAACATACTCTTAAATGTTCATCAGTATTGATTTCCTTGTTAAGATTTCGATCTTTATATTTTCCATTCATTATATCCATACTAAAATGATATAAAAGGCGATCAAGGATATATGCTGGTCGTAAATGCGGACTATTTTTTAAGTTATAAGCGCATTGTGGATGTTCCTAAAGAGTAAATTATCAATTATCATTAACAAATTATTTATTTTGCACAATTTATACGAAATTAAATTAATATTATAAAACAATGCATACTTTGCAATAATTGAAAAGTATTCATCTATTCAGAGGGTTTATCGATCGCTTTATTCCGTAATATGAATAAATTAATTTAATTAAATTAATAAAATTAAATTCAATTCCAATTGCTGACAATATCACCTACTAAAAGCCACGAAGCATTTCGAGCTGCATGATTCCATACCACATCTTGCATTGATAATAAATGATAATCTTTTTCAAGGCTTTTAATCAATTTTGCCAAATCATCGTATGTGTAACGCTTTTCCTGTTCAAATAAATTATTTTAAAAAAATTTAAAATTATTCGAAATTTACGTGTATAATAAGAAAAAATTTTTAAGCTTGAAAAATAAAGATGATTTGAAAAAGTATTATCAATTATCAATGATCAAATATTATCAATGGAAAAAGTAGCTTTATAAATTATTTTTTTAAAGTAAAACTTACAGTAGTACTAAAGTTCGGATTCAATTGTATTGGATCAGCAATGCAATAGCTAAAAAGTCAAATCAATAATTTCAAATTAAACATTTTGAAAAATTAGAAAAAATCATTGGAATTAAAATGATGACAACAACAGATTATCTATTATTAAGATTCAAAAACTTTTTTTTTGTGGTAATTAATAATTGGAGAAAAATTAAAACTTCATAAAGCTAAAAAATATGGTAAAGTAGAAAATATCAAATAAGTAAAACAAATAATCAATATTATCTTTAATTATGATATATGATATACCTGCTATTTGAAATTCCAAGTTCTTGAACAGGTGTGAAATGAATCATATTGTACTCAGCTTTTGCAGCAACTTTCAATCGTTCTTCCCACATATCCAAGGAACCGAGAAGTTTTGAGATATGCGTGACACACGTTACAGCATTCAGACGTAACGGACGTTCATTCAGAAATAAAATCGGCATTACAAGAATATATCCACTACCGGCTGGTTTACTAAAATGAATAATTCAAGCATTCAAATAATTTGATTAATTATTGAAATGAGTCATTTATTTTTCTTTTGCTTTAGCTAATTATTCATCAAATTCACTCTTAAATATAAATTAATTATATTGCACCTCTCATTATCAACGATAAAGTGATAAGAGAAAGCGCCAGACTGTTCGCATTTAATTTCAGCAAATGTTGCAAATTCATCAGCTCTTTCGTTCCACGATATTTTACCCGAAATTGACGTGAATACGTCGACATCACGTCCCAAAAGATTTGCACCACGAATGAATCGTACGGACCAACCTATAATTACTTTAAAAATAAATAATTGATGTAATATTAAGAGCTTGCATGAAACACCTGTAATTCGCAAACCGAATTTGAAATTAAAACTAAAATAAAAAATAAAAAAAGATTAATTTACAAAAATTCATTTTAATCTAATTAGCATTTCGAAGTGACAATATCAATCTTCACGTCAAAATATTTATTTTAATTTGCCTGTATCAGGTATTCGATTGAAATCAATTCTTATACTTTCATAAATCAAAATTTCAAATTTATTTATTTTAAAATTTTACTGATTGAATAAATTTCTTTTTGAAATGAATGGAAAATATTCTTTATTTTTTTCTAAATCGATTGGAATTTGATAAATTATACTTCGAAAATATGAAACCTTTTTGAAAGCGAAATACTGATTTTTCGAGATTTTCACCGTAATTAAGAGTAATGATACGCGTTTCTGATTTCCAATTTTCTTGATTATCATCATTCTTCAGTAAATTAATAGCTTCAGTTGCATGCATAATCAATATTCATAAAATACACAAATTAAAGAAAAAAGCTAAAATAAACAACCTGAAAATGATGAATTAATCATGAGAAATATGGCGTTAAAAAATAAAAAAATAAATGTAATTTACATATTTACTTTTTAAAAAGTTAATTTATTCCAAACTTAATGATAAAATTATAGGAACAAAAAAACAATCAATCGATAATTTTCTCTTTATGGTTTTTCAAGAGAGAGGGAAAGAGAGAGAAAAGTGAAAAACCATAATCATTAACAGAAACCGGAAAATGAAATTTTAATGAGAAAAAAAGAAAGGAAAGGAGGAAACGAGAAATCATAGAGGTTGAAAGCAAACAACTGCAACAACAACAAGAATATGATACACAGTGATCTTTTCAAACTAAACTAATCGATCTGGCTAAATGCTAGCTATCATCGTTCTCATCCCTCCAAAGCTTTATCACATCACATACATTGAATTATATGCTTCAGCGGAGAACAGAGTGAAATTTTATTGTTTAACTTTAAATTAATTAGCGATGAATTATGTGATAAGGTAGCAATATGAGTGATTGGTCACGTGAATTATCATTTTCTGCCAATGATAATGTTATTAATGAAAGCAAGCCAAATATAACGAATGGAAAGATTTTTTTGCATTGCTTTGGAAAAATATTTCTTTCATCAAAAGAAAAATTTAACATATTTCATCATCTATTTTAATTAATTAATCAATTAACTGCGCAATATGTAATTATAAGAAATGTTTACAAAAATTGTATTTTTTTACTTTTGGAAATGATAACTTTCGGATGTTAATTGATCACGTGACACGTGATCATATGAGATGGTTAGTATAATTGTCTAGTGTATTTTCTTACCTTTGAAATGTTTTCATTATATTGTATCGTATTAGACAATTCATTATGCTGCATATTATCAGATGGAATTTTTGATTCGGCGATCTGATCGATTGCTTTTGTTTCCTTAATTAATATTTCGTTTATTTGTTCAATAATTAAAAATTAAGTTAGAATTCCACTACTTAGTATTACTTTACTATTTAATGATATAGAATCTAAATTTAGAATCAAATAGGATTTGAATTTATCAGATGGAATTTTTAATTAGACGATTCGATCGACTGCTTTCGTATCCTTAATTAATATTTCGTTTATTTGTTCAAAAATTAAAAATAAACTTAAAATTTTCAATCATACATTAACTTTATCATATAGAATTTAAATTTACAAGTAATATCGAGTAAAATTCAAATAAATTGTAATAGAATATCTACGTAATCAAAATAATCGTCACAACTGCCAATGTTTTCGAGATTCTTTGCATCAAATCTCTCCTTTTACGATCGGCTGTTCCCTCAAAGAACAATGTATCATCACTGCTTAACTGTTAGCTTCATCTTCTGTATGTTTACAACCACTGCACTTCTATCTCCACGTGATTTACATTGACTTATCCCTTGTTTACGTGATTTACATTAACTTCCTTATATGTGTAGATGCTTGCTAGACTTATCTATTGTACGTCCAAACGATTCTTTGTTCATATATCGAATGACTGTATGATTGCTTGTTTACTTGCGTACTATCAATTGTTTACTACATTAGGTGTTTATGCTTATCGAGAACAGTCAACAATAGGAAATATTACGATCTACTCAAATGAAGTGTTACAATCTCACCAACTATATTTTCCTCACCTGTGTATTCCATTTACTTCCCAATTAAAATTCTCAAACGGTTACTTTAATTGTCATTAATTAAAAAACATATAATCGTTGTAAATATTTCACAACGAATAAACTTTTATAATAATCATTGTTTGTAAAGTAAAAAATAAAAAACTTTCGTAATTAATTATATTTCATGCGTTGAATTAAATAATCAGCATAAGAAATATAATTAGATAGTCGATAAATTGCGCCTGCCGGTTTTAAAACTTAATTTAATTCTTTTCCAAATTAATTAATAATTAATTGGTAAATTCTAAGTCTGTAACTATTCGGGACATTCTAAAAATATTCTTTTAAAAATAGAAGAAGTCTTTTTACGATATATTTGTAAAAAATAATGCCAAACAGCAATGGCATCTGTTTGATTGATTGTTTTATTTAGTAAAGACATTCTGTTCTAACATAAGCTTTTCCTTTTTATTACTTTTTGTTTTCTGAAGCGAAATGGTTGAATTTAACTGGAATTCAAAGAAATGAAAAAAGAAAGAAAAGATAAAAGGAAAAAATTGAAATTTAAAAAAACAATTAAAAGAGAGATAACAAAAAAGTTGAAAAAGCTTTTTTTGCAAATGTAAAAATTTTCTGACATTCTCATATAAAATAAATTAACGCTAAAAAATTTATACGTTATTTTTTTAAATTTTATCATATTTTATCATATCATGTTTTACTTTACCAATTAAACATCTTAAAAACAAAAAAAATACAGCTTACCAAATTTCTTCTTATTCTCAAAATTTTGAATGGCATTTGTATCAGCAGCCAAAACAATAATAATACTAATAATAGTGATAAGAATCACTGATTATTTCCAATTATCACTTTATCTTCATCATGTTCCATTCGCTAATTTCTGTAGTAAAGAAAAAAAGTTAATTATTTCATCGTTCAATCCTTTCGCTCATAATGTTTAATGAATTACAAAAATGACCAAATATTTTCGGATAGGGTTCATTCCAATTTTTTCTACTTTACCCAATTTTTACCTGATTACCTGATTTGCCTAATTTTGGAAAACTATTTCTTTCCATTTAAGGAGCACTTTCACTTTCACCCCAAATGATTATCATTCCCTTTACGATCAATTTTTGGTCATTTAAATGATAAATTTTAATCATAAGAGGAATAAAACATAGGAAAACGAGAGGAAGAAATGTGATTAGAAGAAAATTAACTAAATGAATGAATAGTAGTTTGCTTCTTTTCCATTTGCTCATTTAGTAATGAACCGATCAGATTGTTAAGAAATTTGAAACGATTTAAAAAATTTTGAAGCAGTAATTCAACAATTCAACCGATATTTGTAACTTTACACATTTAGATAAATGGAGAAGAAAATCTTTTGTTAACAAAAAGAAATGTACATTGATAATGATAATATTTTTCAGACTAAATATTGATAGTATGTATTACTTTTTTTCCGTTAAAGAATCTTATCGATAATTCAGTATTGTTTTACTGAAATCTTTTCGTCGTATATTTTTATTTTCATATAATCATAACAATTTTTAGTAATTTTTTGCAATAAATTTCGTTTGCAGTAAGTAATTTATGAATTTTGCAAATTTATTTGCATGAATATAATCAGGAAAAAGAAACATGAACGCATGATCTATTGAATCACTATTTAAATTGTAGAACTGGCTATAATCATAAGACTAGTGATAATTATAATACTAGTTACTATAACTTTAAATTACTATCGTAAACGAGGAAAATAATTATGAATTATCATATGACAGAAATTATGATAGAGATAAGTTTATATTAAATTGAGATTTAATTTAGTCTGAAATAAAAGTATTGAAAAGTTAAATTTAACGTATGTTTGTAATTTATGTCTGATTTTGTACAACATGTATCTAGCAATATAGTTGATTGATTCATTACACTTATTAACAGTTTAGGTGATAATTATAAGACTACTTACTATAACTTTTAAATCACCATCATGAATGAAAAAAATAATTATGAATATTTATTGTAATGATTATACAAATTTGAAACTCATCCCAGTTTTTTGCAGAGAATTATTTGGATTTGGAAGCTAAGTTCAATTGCATTAATTTATCTTAGAGTTTCTAATTTCTTCATACGTTTTTGTTTAAAATATTCATCTAATGTTCAAGAATTCAGCTAAAGTTGAGAATTAATCGGACTGTAAAACAATTTCAATGCATACTTCAGGATCATATCACAAAATGATCGATTAGCTTGCATAAGCTATTAGAATGATTATCAGTAGGTCCGATATTCCAAATTAGCTTTGCTAATTAATAATAAATTTTCTTCGTAATTTAATTTAATTTGAAATTTTCAAAAAGCTGTTTTATCATGCATTGTTGATTATCAAAACTTTTTGCTATTCCAAATTTTAATGAAATATTCAAATTATATTTCACTAAGTTAATTAATTCGTTATGATAAAGTAATGAAACTAACCATCATATTTGATTTAAATAATATAGAAAATATATCTTATATTGAAGTTGCAGAACTTGAACACTTAATAAATTAGTTTCAATGATTCAATGAGTTTTAAAATTCTCACACTTAAAGGAATAATTCAGTTAATCCCTCTTAAACATTAATCGATAAAAAATCATTAATTATATTAAGTGTGTACTATAATTTTAAAATAGAATATGATAAAAGAATAGCAACAATAATGACTGATTGCTTGATAACGCATATCGGCAGACATATTCATCATTCATCATTCATTTGTCACGTTAATCGCATATTGCTAAACATAAGACAACTTATTGGTCTTAGCTTACAAGATATTGAAAAAGTTCAATTGCTAGTCATTCACGTTTCACGCTAAAAGAGTTCAATTTTACTTAATTGTGAAATGAAAAAATGAACTGTCACCGTTATTTACATCATTTCCGTCCTTTTCAATTTCAATTATCATCAAATAATTATGTCGTAGAATTCTTTTACCAATTTTTGCAACAAAAATGTTTTTCTTTCCTTTAAATATTGCCATGATCGACAAATCTCACTCCTTTTCCACATATCATTCGTAAAATTTCAAATGTGTTTAAATTCCTTTTTAAATTTCATGTATCCCATTTAATTTGTCCATTCCATTAGTTTTACTCTCAATGCATTTGGTAAGATTGATCAAAATTCTTTCTCGACGGAGAAATGATATCGATTTGCTTTCAAGAATTTCAATTATCTTTACGTTGATCAAATTCATTCCAATTTTTCTTCTTTACGAAAATTTCCTACCAAAATCCTTACAGTATCAAATAGATTTGATATCATTTAGGGTAGTGTCGTTAAAAATAAATAGAATTTAATTATATATTCGTGTATCTGATTGAAGATTAGAATTGAAAATTTAATTAATTTTCCAAACTCTCATAAAAGGTATGTTTATCGATGTAATATTCAAGTGATATTATCTGTTAGTCAAAAAATTGACAGTTTAACATCTGAAGATGAGAGAACGAATTATTGTCTCATTAAGTTTTTTGTGGTGGAAAAGGATTATATTGGGATCTATCTGTTTTTTTATCAGCTGAATTATTATCAAACACTTATCATAATCTTTAAATTGTAATTTAATAAGATAATTGAAAAATTGATTTTCAAAAATCGATTTTCCAATGATAAAATTGTCTCTTCTACAATTCTTCATTTCATTCTTTATTTGTATTTCTAAAACGAATGGATCGACACTCAATCATGAAATTTTGAAATTAGAACAATTATAGCTGGAATATCCATAGGTCATCCGTTCACTACCACTCATTTGTTAGCTATGTTATATATGAATGATCTCTAGGGGTCAAGTAATTCAAGTGTATATCACTAAGCATTCCAACGAAAATGAATTTTTTTTAATTTCACTTTCAAAATTTCATTCTTCCTCATATAATAAATCAGATAGATATCATTTGCTGTCATGTCCATTTATTGATTGTGTTTCATTTGAATAACCCTAACTCCAAGGTCACGTAACTCAGTTGCGCTTCAAACAGAAATCATATTTATGATGTCACTATATACTATGCCAGAGATCTGGAGGTCAAGTTCAGTTACGAATTACCCTATTTACGTGAATATCATTTGTCGATTCTCTCTACCCACTGGGTTATATGTTGTGGGAATGACCTCAAGGTCAAGCAATTAGTCGCACATCACTCGGCATTCCAACAAACTGCTTTCTAGAATGTACTTCATCCATTTCTTTTTTTCGATTAAAATGAATGATAATTTCTTCCTTTCCTTAAATTTACAACCTTGCAGGAAATTGGATAAATATCATTTGTTGAGTAATCTCAAAGTCACGCAACAATTAGGTAAATAACATTTGTCGGTATCTACCAATTCTACCAAATGGTTATATCTTAGCTGATTGACCTCAGAGTTATGTAATATCTCCTCCGCTGGGGTAAATGCTAGTTATAGATATCCATCCACTCGTTGTATCTTGTATGAATGACGCTGGGGTCATGTATTTTAATTGCATCTCTCTTGGCAATTATTGATAAATTACTTTCTGTAGTTCATCTCTTTCAACGAAAATAGAAATCAATTTTTCTTAATTTATTTTTTAGATCTAAAGTTTCATCTTTCTTTCAAATTCATTATCAGATAATGAATTTTGTTTTGCTAGTGATGGTCAGAGGTCAGAGTATGGATGACCACAAGAGTATTATTTAGTACAATAAAGTTGTTATAAAACAGTGTGGAAATATAGCACTGTTATTTGAGATAGACAGAGGATTATCAGATGTATTATTCACAAGTATTTATCTGTGCCCATTTGCAGCAAAATATTCAAATGAAGATGACCGCGAGGTCAACCAATCGATCACTTTTCTCTTATTATGCAACATTGTCTTGTGCAGTGCACAGGTAATCTATTTTTTCCACTTTTTTTGCTCTTTCGAAAGAGAAACAAAAACGTAGCAACGTAAAAGGAATCAATAATTTTACCTGTCGAATCGTATGCTCTAATTTATCGAGAATGTCCTGTTTAAGTTTGCTGAAATATTTCATGCATTACCAATACTTTAGAAAGATAATTACACCTGATTTATTATTAATTATACATATTTCATAAATATTTATTTATTCTTATAATGCAAAGCAAAAAGATCAAATATCGTATATTCGAAAAAAATCAATGAAAATAACCATTTATCGTTGTAATAATGATATGATTAGGAAATGATAATGATTAGAAAAATATCACCTGAAAAAAAACTTTCATTATATCAGGTTTTGTTGAATTGCTTAATATTTGCTGAAAAAACAATTTCATAGCAATCACGTAGTAATTTCATTTGGAACGATTAATTGAATGTGAATAATTTAATCGTTATATCATTATTTATATCTTATCATTAAAAGATTTCATTTATTGTATCGTTTGATAGTATCTTGATTCGTTTCTTGCATCAATAAGTAAACAAATTTCATATCTTAAATTAGAAAAAAAATAACTTTAAATTCATTTCTATTTATGACATGGCATAATAATAATGATAATATTACATTATAGCATAATAATGATGATAACATTAATATATAATAATGGTAATACTACATTATTACTATCAGATATTGTATTTATATAATTTCCAATCACATCTCTTTCTATTTCCTCAATAAAATGATGAATATATACAATCAATTCATTCACGTAGAGATTGGTTTGTTGCATAATCAGATTAACACATTTTATATTACTCTGATGCAGGCGGTTTTATCCATTCGTAATGTTTTAGTTCAGATTTGTTTGCATGGCCTACGACGAGGGTGTGTAGGATGTCGGTGATCAAGTACGGCTTTTGGGTGGGGTCAGAGTGCATGTAAATGTGTTTGTATCGTATATAAGAAATGATGTATTGCATGTAATTGAACGACATTTTCCATAAGGAAGAATCAAGTATACTTGATTGAAGAATGTAAAAAAAATATTGATTGGTTATTTTCATTTCTCTGTTCTTATAAAAAAAGAAGTGCACTTATTATCTGTGATCAATTTTATAATATATATATATATATATATAAAGAATTATTGAACTAAATATATATATATGCTCTAAAATTGTCCTTTAAAATGTGATTTTACTGTCATTTATTTATAGTTTTCAAGAAAAAAGATCATTGATTATTTTTATTACTATATTCTTACTTGGTTAGGTTCTTGACCGAAAATTGAGAGGGGGTAAGCATGAAAAACTCTTTATTCTATATCACGTTTTGCTCGGTAGTTTTCTAATGATGTAAGTAATTGTGAAGCTCTAGGTATAATCATTGAATTAAGTTTTCATAGAGTTGTTGTTCACTCTATGTTGAAGTTCGCTGATATTTTGATTAGCCATATCATCATCCATTTTCAGGTTGATTGTTTAAAGAAATGTCTGTAACAACAGCAGGCACTGCACCTCCACTTCCTAATCTGTAAGTTGAATGTGGCAGTAGTTTATTTTCGATGTTGCAGTTTCAATTTTATTTTATTATCAATCATAAAATTAATGCTTATGTTGCAGAAGTTCTATTTCTGCTATTGGTAGCTGGGCCGAAGCAGTCGAGCAGGAAAGTATGTCAATTCAATTATTACTCGACTTTATCGAGTTATGCAATTTTAATATTTTGATCTGCATCAGGCAATGGATATTTAATTTGACGAAAATATTTCAAATCTATATAATTTGTAATTCTTTTTTTTTTCAATACTTTCAGCTCTGGGTGGAGCTCAGGAATCAACAAAAGATGGTATTAAAATTGTTACCGATATTATATCAAGTGATACCGGCAAATACAAAGTTAGTGAAGTTGATGGAGATCGTGGTTTAATGTCATATTAAAGACATAGTGCTGAATAGCGTCATTCACGACCATTAGAAGAAAAAATTTGTAAAATGAGTAATTTAGAAATAAAGTAAAGCATTTCTGATTTGCATAGGCTCTATAAGGTCTGTTACTGCTGTAAGCAAATAGTGTAAATACAGCAAATTTTTTTGTTCTGTGCTATTTATGTGTATATGACAGGTTGTGACAACTTTTAAAGTTGTAACGAAAAAGGTGCCGAGACCGATAGCAGAACGGAAGAAATGGAAGAAATTCGGACAGTGTAAGAATGATGGTCCTGGACCGCACGTATCCACAACATATGTTGCTGAAGAAGTCCTTATGCAGTTCATTAGGAATCGTGCTGGTGAAGTAAGTAGTAATTGATCTTTAGAACTTTTTTTGATTTTGTAAATTTTGAGTAAAGGTGCAGCAATATATTTTAGCAACAGCTCGATATCGGTGATGAAGGAACTAAGGTTACAGCTGCAGTTGGAGCATCATTTACTCATTGTCGCTATTGTAAGGTTGGTTGCTTTAGATTCTATGAATCGGAAGTGAAATTTGGGTATCGCAATATTGGAAGTATTAGAATTGTTTGCAATTTTTTTGATTTCGGAAAATTTGAATTAAACTTGGAATAGTGGATAGGTCAAAAAATGTCTAAGTAAAGTGGCAATAATTTGGTCATCGTCAGATTGTTTTGGTAAATTGAAGTGCTTACAAACTAATTATTATTTTGAAAAAAAAATTTAGTCGGATGAGCATTGGTCTGTAAGCTGTCCATACAAATCAATGTATGCAAAAGATGACGAAGAGGATCTGGAAAATAAGGAGAAAGATACAAAACTTGGTCCAACAGTGCCGGGATCGGGTAAGTATATAGCACCGGGAATGCGTGGAGATCGTCCAGCGATTACAGGTGGTGCAGAAAGGAGGTCCGAGGAAAATACATGCAGAGTTACAAATTTGCCGGAAGAATGTGATGAAATGGTTGGTTCATTCTCGAGATTTTAAACCGTATTAGTTTCCTTATTTGGTTTATGAGCTGTTAAGATTAATGATTTAAGAAATTTTTGCTTGCTGTGTATAATTTACAGACTTGAGACCACTGCTTCTGATTTGAAGTTAACATTTTATTTTGAAGCGATTCAGGAGTTAAAATGAACCACTGTAAAAACAAATAATTCTAGGAATTGCGTGGTTTATTCGGTACTGTGGGTACCGTAAATCGTGTCTTCATTGCTAAGGATAAACATACAAATAAACCGAAAGGATTCGCTTTTGTTACATTTGAACATCGCAGTCAAACAGAAGCCGCAATACAGAAACTAAATGGATATAAGCTGGATCACCTTGTACTGAAAGTTGAATGGACAAGGTTTGTTGACATTGTTTATGTAACACACAGTAGGCTTGTAACTTCGCCGTTAAAATTCTCTTGTCGACTAGTTCACTCGATGTGGTATAATTTAAAATGTTAAACTCTGATTAATTGTACAGCATTTAATGGTCAAGAAAATTTGTTTTCGCATTACTGCTGTGAGGAATTTTTTCTACTGCAGTAATGGTCATCCTTAAAGAAATGATGTCGATCTTCAGTTGAATGATATTTTCGATAAAATTAGGTTTATTAAATAATTCTTTCTTATTTCAGACCAAATAATTAACACATTCATCAGCAGTTGTGCTATTTGAAGTTGAACAGTCTGGTATTCCATCATTTTCGCTTTGTATTAACCTGTGGTGATTGTGATTTGAATAAAATATGCAATGGCTTTTGTTTTTTGTACGATTTTTATAAGAAGTTTCCACCATTGTTTATTTGAATCATAACTATATGGAAGAGAACGAAACACATTTTTTAATCATCAGCAGCCATCCCTTACAGGTTTCACAACTTGATATATTAAAAGCAAAGGCAAGCTTAAATGGTTGTATAATTTACCTGTCATTATGTTTTGCGATTATGTTAGTATTTTTAGTGCTATAAATTATATTTTTTAGGACGGTTGCAAGTAAAACTCGATTACGTGAGATGGGTTTGCTTACAATTTTGAAGAAACAGCGTTTAAAGGAGAAAGAGCTGCGAATATTAGTTCTTGGTTTAGATAACGGTGGAAAAACTACTATACTGAAAAAGCTGAATGGTGAAGAGATTAATGAAATTGCACCAACTTTTGGTATGTTCATTGTGTACTAATACTGTAGGTTTTGCAGTCATGTTGCATTGATTATTTTCGAAAGAAGTTCTCTAAATGCATTTTTCAAATTTCTTTCAACTCTTCAAATGCTCCAAAAATTTTTGAGGTCATTTAATTAATCGATACCACGCTAATAACATTTATAACTTCGTAAAAAAATCATTGAAGCAGCAAACTGTCAAATTCTTCAGATAGAATTAGTCACTGGTTTATCATGGTTTATATCACTTCTGCATAAAGTATTATTGAATTTCCCATCACACAGAAGATTAGCTAGGCAGCACCATTGATATAAATTCTTATTTCCATATTGTTATGTAAGTGCAGAAGGATTTGCATATTCTGAGATTGCATAATATGTTCTTACAGGTTTTAATATCAAAACACTAGAATACAAGAATATGAAGTTGAATATGTGGGATGTTGGTGGACAAAAAAGTTTACGGTCATATTGGCGGAATTATTTCGAGCAAACAGACGGTGTTATATGGGTTGTTGATTCGGCTGACATTGATAGAATGGATGATTGTAAACGTGAACTTGGTTCATTACTGGTGCGATTTCGTCCCATTTATTTTTCGAGTAAAATACTGTGAAGTCATCACTACTACTTTTACTATCAGAAAGAATAAAATGGTAATAATAATTTCAATTAAATGATGTAATAGTTTCGAATTTACACACACATTGAATATACGCACTCTCAATTTTAATCCTTAGAACATTGGTTTATATTTAGTTATATAGCGAAAATTGTATAACAAATGCATAATTAAAATTTTCACTCTTATTATTCTTGCCATGTAAGCTGATAAAAGCATATTCCCCTGAAAAATTTTTTTTAATCAAAGAACTTTAAGGTGGAAGAAAGGCTAGCCGGAGCATCGCTCTTAGTTCTTGCCAACAAACAAGATTTATCATCCAGTGCAAGCTCAGAAGAAATTGAACAGGTTATAGGCTTTCATTTTTCTCTCCATGAAACTTATCATTTCTGTGGCATGATTTTGCTGAAAGAATCACAAATATATTTCCATATCATTACGACTTTACTAGTCAAAGGATTAAGTGTATTGCAGACTGCTATTTTTTCAAATTAAATTTTGTGGAATTAAGATTGATTATTTATTGATAATTTAACTTTGGTTTTTGTATAGTTGGTACTCTTTAGTTCAGTACTACGTAAAGTTACAGTTGTTGGGTTTGCGCAACTTGAAATCGCATCATTGGAATATCTATGGATGTAGTGCATTTACTGGTGAAAATCTGCTGGAAGCAATTGATTGGTTATGTGCTGATATCTCCTGTCGGTTATTTACATTCGATTAATTTATCACACAGAATGTCTTTGATTTTCTCGTGTTACTTAAAGTTAATGTAACATCCACACTATTTGCTTTATGCGTTCATGATTTTTAATGTTTTCTTCCGGTAAGTCTTGACAGAAATCCTTTTTGTTTGCAGATGTCTCTGGTTAGAATATAATAAGTGCACTATGTTAGTATGAGATGTGAAAAAGCAAGCTGGAGCATAAATTGATAAGGGTGAATCTCTTAATACAAATTTTTTTTTGAGTGAACCTCTTATACCTCGTATACAAATTTCTACGTGGCATGTAAATAGGTTTTTCAATATGGTTGAGGTTTTCGTTAGTTTTAATACGAAATAAGCAATATCTTGAACAGAAACTTTTCTGCTTTAGTTGAAAACGAATTAAAAATGATGCATTTGGTCCTTGTAACTATAGTTTATAAATTTAAGATTTATTATCATCTATAAATTAATGCCTGTTTTATATTTCATTATTTTTGAGAATTCTCTCGCAATTGATAATTTTCGAAATGAACAATATTATCCCGAAATCATGCAGTGATTCCAAACGATGTAGGACATGGAATTGTAGAAAGGGTACTTCCTCTTCATTTTTATCCCACAATGATTCATTCACCGTTTTATCGAAATAAATTTCAAACATTGCGTACATCACTTGTGTGTCTGTTGGAGGTTTACTTCCAGTATTACTCCTATATTTCAAAACAAACAACGGTACAGGTTTAGCAGTGAATATATGTGTTAATGACTTTCGTAATTAATTTTGATATGGCGAAATGAATATGGATAGGTATGGTAAGTTATGCGCTTCTACATCATTTAGGTAGGTTATATATCATTTGGGTCTCTAGTGGTATATCTTTATTCTTTTCAGAGATAGCTGTCTTTCTGTTTATTTTTTGCTTCTCCAGTTTAATCTAGGTGAAATAATTTAGTTATCGTATGGAAAATTTCTAAAAACAAAAGCGGGGTGAAATATATGTATAATACTTCATTCGTTTATGCAATCAGGATGTGTTGTATTTTTCATGTCTTAAATGATGGAGAAGTATTGTTGGAGTCATTACTGCATAACTAGATAGAAATTATCTATTCAGAGATAATTCTCGACACAAAAATGAGCAAGTCAGTATTCCCTCAATATTACAGAAATCCGTTATTCGTGTCATCTTAATATCAGAAATTAGAATAAGTGATGTATTAATGATCAAGTGTGCAGCGTGTTCTAACATGAGAAAGCGTTCCATTTCATTTTTTTGATTGAACAAGCTCTGGCCGTGTTTCAATCAAGCCATTCCGTTTCATCTGTTGATTTTCATTCACCATTAACGTTTGGACCTATATTATCATTTAATTTGAAGACGAATGTATTATCTTCCAATACTGCTCGCTTAAAAAGCGATCCCGGAGATCGTTTGTTATTCGTGTACATATATATATTTTGCATGTGATATTACTCTCTTCTTATCAACTTATTATTTGCGTAACTTACATATTAGTCTTACCGGTTAATCTTATCGCTTTTATAACTCTTATATTTATTTTCTTTTCTTTATATTTGTTAAACAGTTAAACAAACGAATAGATTCAAACAGACAACTAAATATTGTTGTCATTTTCCGAGGACGGATGTGTTCATAATTCTTATACATAGATTGTATTTCATGGGATAGTTGTCCCAGTGAAATATTCGCCAACATATTGTTGCATATTTTTCGCTCGTCGTTGTCGATACTATAAAATCGTAATTTTGTAACTTTTAAAATTACTGAGGAATTTTGATTGATTTTCAGAAATTCAGACACTCGGGAGATATGCATTTGGTTATAGAAAAGTATCGGAACGAACATAGCACCATACAACCACCTGAACCGATTTTGGTACCTTTCAAGCGATACAGTCGAGAATGCGTAGTTAGCGCAATAATGGAATTCATAAGTTATAATTTCACAATGGACAGTCCTCCGAAATATCGCGATTTTGAAGGGGATATGATCCTTTTAGAAACACGAGAAGCTTTTGAGGTACTTGAACAATTTATGCTCCTGATTATATTGTATAATGCTCATGAAAAATACTCTGTACGAGTCATAATGTATTAAGAATCCCTTCCATCAAACGATCGGTTTTTTTTAATTTTGTGGAATTGACCTAGAACACTTCGATCAACGATATTCACTCTAACTAGTGCAGTAACAGACAAGTAGTTATCAAGTGAGATTTTAGTGCCCTGAAACCCCAAAGTAATATGTTCTAAATATTGTGTTTAGTTAGTTGTCTTTAATGAGCTTCAGGTTGCCTTCGACGATGTGATGCAGACACCACAGAAATTATTTGTAGTTCATATTGATGGTGTCTACAAATTTGGATTACCGAAGAAGCAAGATAAAGTATCTATGATTGTTAGTTCTTTTGCGCTGCTTTGTTTTCTCATATCTTGATTGTATATTTGAAGTGAACTGTTCGGAGGTCGGGTTGTTTGATTGTGATTATCTGAGAATATTAATTCATTTTAATTTCTCGTCTGATGATCTTTTTTTTATATGATATGCAGTAAATTTTGCAGGCACAGGCTAGCTCCTCACGTGATGCTTACGCAATGAAAGATCTGGAAGTCTCTTTAATGGATCGGGTATCTTTGCTTAATAATTTTTTGCATTAACAATGATGTTTTAGCATATTTTACAAATCTAATACATTGTAAGAATAGCAGTGGTTTGGGAAATTTTTTCAAAATTTTTTAAAGGAATGTTCAATAAATTGATTCTAGGCCAGACTGGTCCTTTTGGTTAATAAAATAATGTAGTAACTGATCTCCATTTTTCATTCTGTAGTTGCTTTAAGATGTACTGATAATCTTGGTACTTCATTAAAATTGTTATGGATGTCTGCGTCTTCCTGTTTAACTTTTTAATTTATGTTATAGATTGTTGAGGAAGTTAAACATGAAGTGAGTAAACAAATTTTCAAGCACCCAGTAATCCATAAACTGGCAGAATTCCTGAGTGAACTTCAGCAGAAAGCATATGGAGCGAGCTGCAGTGAACAGAAATCCACTCAAAGTATAGTTATTATTTACGATTGAAGCGATTAGTTGAAGTTTTCGCTATGTCAGCCATGTTGAGTATAGCTCGTATGTTTTCTTTATGATATCTGACTTTATTTGACAGAGGTATACAACGAACAAAAGATACATTGCATTGCATATCCAATCTTCTTACGAATAAATCAGCTCCATTCGTTCCCATCTAATAAAAATATCCAATTTTTCAGTTTAAAAATTTTCATTCCTATGAAAATTTAGCGTTTACAACGAACGTATTTGATGCTGCTGGTGGTTCATCGTTATCAACATTCCTCGAAAGTCAAACTTCGAACATAGTATCTGAAGATGATATTGCCATCTTTCAGTTAGTTGATGAAAGCCCAGTTTGGGATGTCAAGGCAATTTACGAAAGGAAGAGAATGCCCATAACAATGTGGGAAAATCCAGTAAGTTTTTTGATGAGTTTATAAGTTTTATATGGAAGATCGCAGAAGTGGATTCAGGAGTTAATAGAAAAGATTTGTATTTTACCATAATCCCAGCAAGCTGTAATTGATTTGTAGCAGTATTTGTGCCTATTTATCGTTAAAGAAGTTAATGTTTCGTTCAAACTAGTAAATTTTATAAAAGGTGTTTCAGAGTTCATCTGATCTTGTGAAAACTGTACGTGATGGAGAAGGCATTTTCTCTAAACGATGGGTTCTTCGTCGTTTTGCTTGCAATAGATGGGAAAATGTTTCGGTAATTTGAATCATTATTTGAAATTTTTTGAATTTGAAAGTAATTTGAACTTAACGAGTAATTTGAAAGCATTGCAAAGTATTGGTTATAATTATACAGTTTCCTATCATGAAGATAGCGCAATACATACTTAGGATTAGTGTTTGTGAAATAAGTTTGATTATTTTTCATCACCAGGAAGATAACGCGAGCAATATTTCAATAGAAAGCATACAATTTATTCGTCCAGTTTCCGTAGAAAATGTAAATGGGGATATCAGGAAATATTTTTGATATTTGTATTTGTATTTTATTAGTATTGGCATTAATATTTGTATTTTAATTAGTTGGCGCTTTTTTTCGAGAAGTATTGTGAAATCCATTTAAATCTCTCGATTTTTCCGTGGTTTTTTAACGATTTGTAATGAAAAACAAGGACTATCAAAGATTTCAAAAATATTTTCCAGTTTTATTCTAATTATCGGCCTTTTCTCAGAATCCAATTGCTAATTTCTTGAGATCTGTAATCATTTCCATTAATGCATGCTGAAATTATTACTTAAAATTAGGAAAAGGAAGTTATCAGCAAATACATGAGAATTTTAAGTTAGCATATGAATATTATTTTTTCCTTTTTTTGATTTGAGCAGTTAGATAATAGTTCATGATTTATCACAGTTATCTAGTACAAATTTCCTATGTTAATTCAAACTTTAGATAATTAGTGAAATGATGCCTGATATGCTAGAAATATATCGTTCAAAGATGATTGTCACGAATTTGCCGGAAAAAGGCCAAATTGTTGATTTCACTGTGTGGGTGAAATGCTCGGCTTCAACTGGACGTTTCTGTGCAACTTGGCAGCTTTATAAAATGAATGAGAAGGGTAGAGATTCGATTCCTGAAGGACCAAGGCTGATGTTTGAAGTCATTATGAACCCATTCACCAATAATGAAAATTTCACTATCGAAAGGCCGACCCTTTCTAACGTATGTTTTGTTTTACTACTGCTTTTTTCTAGTTGTATATGAGTTACATGACACCCACATACAAATCAACTCTCTTCTAGAATTAGAAATGTGAGATGGAGTAGGTAGCGATCCAAATTACTATTTTCATATTTCCAAATTACTATCTTCGTACAGCAATTGATATTGCTAATCAAAATACTGTTAAAGATGATTAAATTTGAATCCATGCAGATTAGTTCGCCTAGTATTGTTACTCTAGTTGTTTTTAAATAATATCGTCTTATAAATGCAAAAGTATTTGAAATAATTTTAAATTATCGCAGGAACTGGATTCGTTTTCATATTATGCCGCAGTTACGGATGGAGAACAAAATGTCGATGTATGCTTTTTTCTTCTATTCGCTTTTATTCTGTTATCTTCGTTGGGTCTTTCTGAATAAATAATCGCAATATGGGTTTTTGATTTAAAAATCTACTTCCTCAGTTTCAATACATATTTAGCTGAACAAATGTGCAAGTTATATAAATTTGGATGTACAAGTTTTAAGATTCAAAGTTTTAAATTTCAGGTTATTCATGAACCAGGAGAGTTTACGCATTATGAATTTTAGGATACTCGAGAATTGGAAGAATTAACGAGCTCTGGATCTGTTTCAGCATCTGATTATGAAGTAATTGATGGCGGAGATACTGTGGATGAGTCTGAGGCTAAGTAATGGTCGAGCTTAACAGAATTTATCAACCAGGATTTCGTTTATTTGGTTCGATGTAGTTTTATGAAGTCTCGTCAATAATATATGAAAACGAGGATTGTATTTATGTAAAACTGCTAGATTTATATTTATGTCGTAATTTATTGTCTTCGGAAAATATACATTTCATCCTAATAACATATCATTATTAATGAGAAGAATCTTTGAATCAAATTTGAATAACGGAGTGTTAATTGTTCATGTTTGAAACGATTTTGATATAATGCGTTGTTTTTCAGTTTAAACCATATTTTAACTTAACTGTTTATATGGTTTGTGTTGTAAATTTTCTTTGATTTTATATACTTGTCTAACATTAGTTGCACTTAATTTCGGGACTTAACCTTTTCTAACTTAATGTCGTTCATTTGAAGGTCAATCATATTTTACATATGCATTACCTTCCGTATACTAAATACATTGTAATATAACTGACTTCATGCTTTTTACTGTAGATTTCTTCCATAATGTATATCTCTATATTCCACTGTAAGATAATTGACCTCTTTGCTATCTCCTGTGTATTTCGCTATGTTACAACTGACCTCCATACTGTATGTATTGTATGTGCTGCTGTATATGATTGACCTGCTTGTTGTTACTGTACATTTTGCTGCGGTATGACTGACTCCAAAGACGTCTTTCCAATTGTTACTTTCAATTACTTTGTTATAATCTAGATTCTTAGTGACCAGAACATTGCAATTATTTTTTAAATTTACATAAGTCCAATGACTTAGGTTGATCAGTGATCTCAAATCGATCATTTTTCAATCACATTGATTGCATGTTTTTCTGTCAATGGTTGTACCGCAGTGAGTATTGGCTTCAGTTTAATTTTCTCTCAGCTTCTTATTTGTCTGGTAACACATGCGCATTGTAATCCAAATAAAGGGGGGCTGAAGCTGGTGCACCTTTATAGAAAAGGTTTGAGTATTCTCCAAGTGTACTTCCAGGAACATCTTCTTCAGCATCAAGCTGAATAATCGCCAGTGTCATATCTCCCTCTCTTTTGCTGTAATTGACAGTCCAGAAAGCGATCTTGATTAGATGAATATGGCAATATCAACGTGTTAACTAAAGTAACATGGCAAACATTACTTATCTTCCTAAGTGTCTGTAGACACTTTGTCAAGCAATGACGGTGTGACGTTGCTAAATCTCTATATATATGTGAACTGAAAGAATTTTCTTTTTACAAATCTTATGCTTGGCAGGCCATTGAAATATTTAAATATAGATTTATTTTCTATGCTGAAAGAAGTATACTAAGATAATGAAATAATTACCTAAAAATTTCCGTTACAGCTACAATGCAATGTGTGACAGTTGCGCGCAACATTGGTACTATACAAAATTGACTTTGAGCCCAAACATATCCTCGTATACGATGTAACAATCGGTAGTATCCTGTTGTTGATTGATTTTTGTGTAATACTGTAAAATTAGCATACTGTAGTGAAGATTTTTACAATAGTTACTGCCGGCAGGCATCCTTTTATCTAATTTCGATTATTCCCCAACTCAAATAAATTAGATAATTGCTACATATCATGAAAATCCTTACTTAAGAATGCGAAGTTACATTAATAATAGTTATTAATGAGAATTAATTAGTTTATACTAATTTTTGCAAATAAGCGAATGGATTCTCAAAAACTGAAACAATATTTGTATTATTAAATATAATACAACATGAATTATCAATGAAATCTTATGCCATTCCAATTATATTATCTGGAACTGAAGTGTAGTGCGAATAACTTGAATTCAAGTTTGATGCATACGAATTTTATGAGCTTTCTCGATGGTATGTGCATCTTCCAGAAGTACCATTTGATATAACGATGTATCGAGAAGAGAAGAAGCACCAAAACCAGTTAGTGCTGTTACTCTTGAAAGATGGAAAGAGTGAAAATAAATTTGGGAATAAATGAATGTAAGGGTTGATTTAGAAATTTCAATTATAAATAAATACGAAATCTGAAAAGGATTCAGTTTACAACAAATGTTAATTTAATGAATCAATGTGTCAACAACCTTGAATCAACAAAAATAATATTTAAATCAAGACGAGCTCGAAACATGAATGTTGAGGAGGAAAGTTTCAATTCGGTAATACCGCTTCGTGTAAGCATATATCCGACAGCTAATAAACCCATATTTGTGATCCGCTCACCATCATGACAAATTTTCGAATAACCCCAACAACTAATTGTCTACAAAAGGTATCAACTAATTATTGTAACGTTTATGAAAAGTAATTGAATAATTTTTGATTTAAATTGGGAAAGCGATAAAATATAAATGAATAGCTTATTTAGTTTTCAAATGAGTCGATTAAGTTCATAAATTGAATTATTCTATAATATGTTGCATTTCCAGTGTTTATTACGTATTTGCGGGAGAATAGAAAGTGATGATAAATTAAGGCAATTCGAAAGTTATTTTAAAACCTATTTCACACGAAACTGCAAGCAATTTTGCAGTTTTCATTAAATGAACTTTTTTTACTTTACTAAAGTCTTTATCGATATCTCGATATCTTGTCCTCCTACCATTCCTTTGATTCCTACAGCCTGAAAGAGTACTTTTATAATTTCACAGCGCTTGTTACTGTTTTCATCTACTGATGATATTATTTCGAAAGCAAGCGTGAGAAGAGCATTTCCGGCAAGTAGCTTAAATATATTAGCAATTTAACCAACTAACCACATATGAAGATTAAGCAAATTGAGCATGGATTCTAATGAAACATTATGATTTCAATTTACTAATTAATGTGGTGGTGGAAGGAATTAATTTTCCAATAACCTTATATCCATTGTAAATTATTCCAGCATTCCGTTTAGGTAAAACACATTTAAGTCGAATGAAAAACATTCGTTCAATTTCATCGTTATACGATTGTTTGTTATTGCTATTGCTATTCGTTGTAAATTGGGTAGTGCAGTTGAAATCAGTATTGGATAGGATATATCGTAATTCGGGTTCATCATCACGATGAAGAAAATCGAATATGGATGAACCGATTAATTCTACCTTCAAAAAAAAAGAAATGAAAAAGAGTAATAAACTACAAAATTTTGGAAAAATAGAATTTTTAAATTATCGAAAAATAAAAATTTTTTTTATCAACTAGAAATGACTAAATTTCTAAAATCCTTTCTATTAATAATTTAATTTTGTGTTTTATTAATAAATTATTATTTTCATAAATTTCAAATAAGAATTAAATTAATATGTATCTTGCATGATATGATTATAAAATTATTGAGAATATAATTCAACGACATTTTGTAAGCTAAAGCACATACATCATCAGTGTAATATAGCGAACCTAAAATTTTCATTATCTTCATTATTGTAAGCGCGGATATCTCAGTTAGCTAATAAATCAATAATAATAGTATCCTGGATCATTATAAACATACCTTCAAATGAATATTCAAATCAGAATTACTTCCGATATCCGAATACTTTTTTTGTTTGTTATCTTTGTTCATTATAATTGGTAATGTGATGGAATTTTATAAGACTTAAAATTTTAATTAAATGTAACTTTCCTTTTGTCTCAGTGTTAATTACATCTGTATAAATACCTGTGAAAGTCCTAAATGAACGGAAGCAGTCTCCGATACATACATCATTTTACCAGAAGCATCAAGAATAAGAACAAAGCCATCCAAAGTTTGAAGCAAAAATGAGCCTATTGCTATTGTTTCGATCTGTCCACTGGTACTTCGTGGCGGAAATACATTTCGCAGCGCCAAATATGCGGATGTTAAGCGTACGATAGATGCCTGATAAGTTGTAAAATTTCAAAAAAAGAGATTGAAATAGTTTTACAACTTTTCATAAAACTTATTTTCAAATATTTTGGTAAATGAAAATATTTCAGTAATTTGTTTTTACTAATTTTTTATTGAATGTTAAAAAGGATATCAATGGATATGTTCTGTTTCATATTATGATTACAGTCCAATTTCTATTATTTCAATTCTCACTTTATCAAGCTGAAACGTTATGGCAGCAGCAAGCGGTAAACATTGTGCTAATGATTCCAATTCTCTATTTTCCAAATCTCGTCGATTTCGGGCACTCATTCTTAAAAAGAATTTATTAAAAATTAGGGACGGTAGTTATAGAGTGGAAAATATTGGTAAGGTAATGGTTAGACAAAGGAATAAGGAATTCTTCAAATGATTCATAACAACTAACAACTATCAAAAAAATTAAAATGGAAATTCACAATTCAGTTTCTTCAGATTCTAAGTTACAAAATAATTTATTAAATAAACTTCAGTTAAATCTGAAATAATTTAACGTTTGAAAATGAAATTAGTAAATTAATTTTCAATTTGACGAAAATCAAAGGAAACTAAATTACTAATAGTTAAAAAACAAGATGACCAAAAAATAAAATTATCAAACAGAGTTTTTAAATGTGCTCAGCAAAATTTTGTAACTAATTAAACATATAAAACAGTAAATGATAAAATGTAACTATAAATTTCTGGATGACATCAAATAGTTTCGCTTATTTAATTATTTTACTTTAATCAATTAATTAATCTAGCAATCTTTGGATAGTTTTCTACAAATACAATGGTAGCACCAAAAAAATTGGAAAGAAAAGCTAGAAAAATGCAATCGATTTAAATAGATAGAGGAAATAAAATTGGAAAAAATAAAAAGGAAATTGAGTTTTAAATATATGGTCGTGAGAATGTTTACCAATATACAAAAACTTTTTAGTTTTTTTCCTTTTTTTGTTCATCTAAATGGAATAATAATTATGGTTGCATTGCAAATTAATTCACATTTAGGAAAAAAGAGAAATTGAGATTTTTTTCCTCACAAAACATTAAAAAATATATATATATAACATTATCAGATAATAATATTTAATATTTGTGAAATTTATTATTAATATCAAAATTTCACTTTTAATCATAATCTTAATTGAAAATGCTCTCTCGGGCAAGATGAATCAAGCGAGAGCAATTTTCAATTTGACAAATGTTTTTCGAGAAACAGAAAGTGAGAATAATGTTTTCTCGGGGTTATGTTTGATTTTCATAATTTTATTTCGGCTTGAAAATTGAAGCGACTCACAAATAGATAGAATCGAGGTAGCTGCAACTTTCTTTATTTTTATTGTCTACCATTTCCTTTATTTTTTCCGTGTTTACCTATTTTCTTCATTTACTTTCTGTATTTACCACTTTCTTTATTTTTATTATCTAAAATTTGCTTGAAATATCTTCATTAATTAATTAAATTATTATGTGATCGTAATGCTGTTTTCATTTTGGTGCAGATTAATTTGGATAGAATTACTTAATAAAATACTAATAAATACTAATTAACATTTCGTTGTATTTGTTTTTGCTACTTTGTGCATTATCGTATAAAACGCAACAATTTCTTTCCATTATAGGACTTTTTATTTTGAAAGAATAGCATATTTCACCATTTCACGATATTTCTCTTCTCGATAGAAATTATGAACTTGTGGAAATATAAAACATAAATTTTAAGATAAAATTATTTATAATGTAGCATACCAAAGGTATTTGTTAAAGTTTAAAAATTTCGTAATTTAGCTGAGTAATTATTGCACAGTTCTGCATTTTAGTCTTTGTTATTATATGCTACTTTTCAGACTTTACAGATTCAAAAAATCTTGTCAAATTTTAAATTCAATCTAAGGATTAACAAAAAGTAATGCATAATGGACAAATCAAAGCAATCAAATCACATTATAAACTATTGAAAAAAATTATTTAAAATAGAGCCTTAATTTCTCGTTTAGTTATCGAAAACTACATTACAGTTCCAAAAAAATCCTAAAAATATTATTGGGGTCTGGAAGAATTCTTCAGCGACAAAATTCGCTTTAAATTTGCTGCAAGTGCAATGGAAGCTGTTTGATAGAGTTCAGCAGAAGAAAATGAAAGAAGAGTACTTTGCCAGTCGTCCGGGTTACCACCGTACATTTCCGCATATGCATAACCAACTGTCATGGCAAATGCATCAGTTGCGTATCCTCTTGGTGTATTCTTCTGTAAAAAAGTAAAATTGGTCTTTTAAACCTATGTGAAAGTAATTAAATAAGTAAGCAGCGAGGGATACTTCAATTTTCTACTATTCTTTCCATTCTTTTGGTTTGCTGATTCCCTTTTTGCAAAGGAAACAAGATAAACTTATTGAAAAAAGAGTACAAAACATTCCCTTCTTGCTACAAGGTACTTTCACAACGTCTAAAATATGAAACGGAAGAAACTTATTATAACCTATCATCACTAGTGAAAATTTCAAGATACACGAAATGTTGTATTATTTTAATACAGTGATACCAATATTAATTCAATAAAAAGACAGTAGCATAGACAAGAATTCAATTATTCTCAAAAATTCCAACCTGAAGTGTAGCAATTACGTCAGCATCAACCTGTGTTGCTTGTGTAAATACACTAATTTCAGTGTCTCCTTTCTGTAATAAAATACTGCATATAGTTTCGAATATTGTTTTGAAGAATTAGGCATTAAAGTAACGAGCAAATAAAATCCGAATAACTAATTTACGTAGCAATGAAAATTTATAAAAAATCCATTCTTAACTACTGAAGAAAATATCCACAAATCAAAAAGCATGAAAATTCATATTTAAATAACATTTTTAACTAATAAGAATTGAAAAAAGAAGTATAACCTGAGCTAATATTATAGCGGTATCAAACCAGTAATCAGCGACTTGATATAAAAATGGTTGTACGATGAATACAGCTGCTTCCGAGTTAACTATATTACTACTTCGTAAGTTGGACAAACATTCCTTCACTTTCTACAAAATGAAACTTATTATATACTAGCATTTCATGAAAAAACAGTTGAAATATACTTTGTATACAACTAAATCAGCAACTAAATCATAAATTAATGTCTATGCATATGGAAATTAAACAAGCAAATAAAAAGCAAGTAAGTAAAGCAAAAAAACTTAACATGAACATGAACATAAAAAAAATTTAACATTAACATAAAGTAACATAATAAAGTAATACAAGCAAGTATTTAAGGCGTATATTAAACCACTATCATAAGTCAAACAATCTTTTCTAAATAATAATTAAGTTCCAGTTCTTTAAGAGCAAAACCTTGTCTTAATCAAGACAATGTTTTAATCATCTAAAGTTATCATGATAACTTGTATTTGTCTTAATTCTTGAAAAAATAAGTATGGAGAAGATTCAAATTTAGCATCGAACTGATGACTAACTTTCCAAGCTGAATTGTATCCAACCATCTGAATGTTAGTAGCAGACTCTGCCTCTGTAGATATTTCGTTAAAAATTATTTCGCCAAATATCTGATGCAAGCCTTGTTTTACAGAATTGAGGACTTGATTATTAGCATAGCATAGTATAACAGCATCTAGTACATCGGTACCATTCAGGAAATCTCGCATTCCAGGATCCAATACCGTTAATACCGAATCCATCCCTATCTGAAATTTCATCATTTTTATCCAATTTGGTTTCATATTTTGCAAAAAATATATCATAATGATGCTACTCCATTCAACAAAGTCAATATAAAAGTAGTACCGATGATGTAGCAATGATAGGAATGATTCGTGTGAAACAAGTATAAACAATAATATATGTTACTTCTATGAAGAGAATAAATTGTTCAACATTGCATTTATACAACTAGGAATAACAGATCTTATGAAGATAATACATTAGTGAAATTGATCTGTCTCATCCCAGTATGATCTTAAATGTATTTCCTTTGCACTCAATCTTAATTTCTTCATTACGTTTTATTTTGTTTCAAACAATATTAACCTTAGCTTTGTTAGCCATTTTGGATAAGAATTCTGACTGCTGCACAGTTTGTTGAAACCAATGCAATACACCCACTCCTTTTGACTTATCACTTGTTTCTGATATCGTTTGTTCCGCTTCTTGCACATTTAATGGAATCATTTGTGCCAATGGTGCAACCATTGCTGGTGGTAATGCTGTTGAATATACTGTTTGCTGAACAGTTGTCGGTACATTTACATCAGTAGCAGGAATATTTGATGAAGTTACCGCTGTAGATTGTTCCACAATAGGAATCACAGAGGATGAAGTAAGGGAAACAGGTAGAGTTGATGGAATTACTGGTGTTGATGATGCCAACAACTGCGTTGACGGCAATGTAAAGATAGAGGGCGGAGGAGGAAAGGTAGACGGAGGAATAGGTGAAAATGTGGCTGATGATATTTCGGAATTTGTCGTTGTATCAGGAAGGCTTACTGCAAGTGAATCTAACGGTGGATGTAGTTGTGGTGGTAGTGGTGGAACAAATGTTGTTTCCTTTTGCTGTATATACAATGATGGTAATTCCGTCGGTGGTGGTGGAAAATTACCTGAAATAATTAAAGCAACTTTTTTTACATTACACTTGAAAATATTCAGTTATCAACCCTTAAAAAGTACTTTTATTCAAATCTTATCGTGATCTGGAAATAATAGTCACTTTTTCTTTTTCAAGCCGAAAATCTAGGAATGCGGAGTGACATTTGAAAATTCTTATAATGCCTCCGAAATTCACTAACGACATGTAAACTACAAATGAACTTATATGAAGTCTCGGAAGTAAAATATATTTGCACGATTTTAAAGAACGAAATTTTTACGTGCACTCACCAATTTCAGTTCCTAAAACCCTAAATACTACACTATATATCTGGTTGTAATAAGAATATGATACAATCACCAACCTTCCAGTCCACCAGGAGTTGAACCCATTCTGAGGTTTTACATAAGAAATTAGTACTTCAAATTGCCAACAGCTTTCCTTACATGAAGAATATCAATTGGTCCTTTAATTAATATCAGATAATTCTCTCATATTTAATTAATAAAGCAAATAACTGTATGCATTAAACAGTAATCGGAACTTCTGCTTACTACCTTAGCTAGCAAAAAATTAATAAATATCTGTCTGAATAGAGATTAAGATTAATTCAACTGTCTCTATAATTTGTAAATAAACATCTGAATAGAGCAAAAGAGCTCATTTTCACAATGTACAACAATTGCACAAGAGTTTCTTGCTAAGATTTAGCATCTATCTAAATTTCAGTTGAACTCAAATAAATTCTAATATGTTCACTGTTACAACAAAGGAAGCATTTATCAAATAACTCTGTCTGGAATTATTTTTATCGAAAATGCTGTATCAAAAAATTTTCACATAATTATTTTTATGCAAAGTTAATAGAAGTGACAATGAGATAAGAAAAATCAGACTAGGAATATAATATACTATGTTCCAAACTCATGCCAAATAAAAACTTAGCAGCTTATAATTAAATGACTGAAAAAAAGTACTAAAGATAGAAATTGCATACAACTGACACGGACAAAAATAACAGTCAGTCAAAATAAAAAAGTACACATAACAGAGAATGAACATATATGAGAGCAATGAAGCTATGGTGAAATCAACATGATAATGCTTTATATAACATAAAGAAAAAAAATTAGAGATTTTGATCCAAATTCGAAAAAATTCGGAGAAAAAAACAAGTAAAAAAGACTGTCTATTCGAAAGAAATAGAAACAGAACAAAAAAGAAAACAGAAACGTTAATTATTTACATCCTGACGTTCCAACAAAAAGTGAAAATTTAAAAGCACACCAAAACCGAGAATTCACCAAAGCAAATATAAAGTCTATGAAATATAACATTTTAAAGCTAATTTAAAGTTCTTTTGAATTTAAAAACAAAGCTATATGACATAAAAATAACAAATCTAAAAATATTAAAAGCATTTAAATTTTGTAGAATAATGAATGGAAGAATATATTAAAAAAGCCATGACTTATAAGACACTGAAATGAGAAAGTTTAAATATTCGTTATGATAAAATATAAAATATTCTTACCACCGTTTCAATCAAAAATACACAATGTTACATACCAACCAACAGTTCCAAATTAAAAATTGAAACAAAAATAAAGCCGTGTCAATCATGTAAAAACCGACGATGGTATAATACCTTCCTTGGATGCCAAGCCCGGTGCAAGATTGACATTTGCGAGAAAATGTAACGGAAATTCCACAAGATTACCAGTCAAATCACGAAGATATTCCTCGGCTACTTGTGGCACAGCTTCACTTAGCGGTACTTTTGCAATATACATTTGTACTTCTACGAAATCTCTCAGCTTATCTGTTGGAATAACATTGAAAACCTGTAAAATTTTAGAATAAACTAATTTCGAACGAATGGATGGAGCACTCCAACGTACTATGTTACAATTATTATTACAGTCAGAATTTTCGTGATGAAAATTCGTACTTTTTCAAATATTTCTGTATTCTTTTTCGCGATAGCTCCCCAAGTGCCAACGAAAAACGAATCATCAACAGGATCATCCACATCAATTTCCCGTTTCGGTGGTTTTCTTTTTTGCTCCGGCAACAAACCGAGATGTTCCTACAGAATTAAATAAATTTACTCCATCCAAACAAAAGTAAACAAACTCCTTTATATCCATCTCTTCAAAAATAAAACTAAGCAAAGGAAAGACATAAATGGTTATGCTATCTCCTATTTTAGTGATAGTATTCCGACAATACAATTATATATTGAAAACTTTGGACATTCATCCGTATAAAGTTATAATAATATCCTCATATTTCATATATTTAGAGATCATAAAGAGGTCGAATGGTATTATAAGTGCCAAAAATCAAGCTAGTTTAATAAAATCAAACAAATGAACTTGATTACCTTTCAAAATCAGAAAGAACGGGTTTCTTTCATTTTACGGATAAAAAAACTGATAAAATTAATAACTTACCATCATCAGCGCCTTTCGCAAACTGAAAGCAAATTTACCCGCATCATATGGTTTCCCGTCCATTCGAGATGACACATTTTCGCAATCTTTGACAAGGATACAAACCTGTTAGGAAAAAACAAAGCATTATTAGCAAACAAAATCAGTGAAAAATTCGCAATAATTATACCATCAAATTCATTTAGAAAATAGAACATTTTACATAGTTTATTTCAGCGATTAATTATACAAATTTCAGAGTTGTATGGTTATCGCAGCTTGAGCTACAGAATATTTAGGCCATTAAGATAGGATACTGACATCATGTGGTAAATTTACTAAATAATTGCTTATACGATAATTTCACCAAAGTACCTTAAATCTCTTAATCTTATAGTGTTGTAAAAGTTAATAGACACTTTCAATTGCCTACATTTCTGTCCTCTTACTCATGAATACCTTTTTAACGAAGATCAATAAAAAGAGCTTCAATTTAAGCTTGAATTTTCATATGACAGTAGCCTTCACGGACTTAAAAAAACACTTAGAAGAAGCAAGCGTGATTTTTACTTCTGAATCTCGATTACCAACTTGCGAACGATCGTTTATATTCGCTGATCCAATAATCACATATCGGTCATCAACAATCATTAATTTACAGTGGATGTAAATTAGTTCTGTTAGCTAGAAAAGGATTTGTTTACTATAATAAAATTTCAGTGGAATTCAGCAAACTTATTTTGTGGCATTTCAAAGCTTTCCTATCAATTTTTATCTTAAAAAGATTTAAAATTACACAGAAAAAAGTAGACGGGCATTATTACTGATTTAATATGACATTAAAGCATAGATATGCTTAAGCTACATCGTTTATGTACAGTATCAAAAATTGACCAAAAACAACTGTTTTCCTTTTCAGTACTTCAATCGATTATCTGACAAATGACATAAAGTTTCTCTCTTTTATGAAAAGTTCATCCTAACCAATCTTCCAGAAAGCATTTCGTAAGTACGTAAAGAACCAATATGAATATATTCCATTGGATCCGGTACAAATCTTTTGAGACTTTCGATCAATGAATCTGGTCCTCGACAAAGTGACTTATAGGTCCAATGCAAAACAGCCTGTAATGCTGAAGCACCCGGTGCACCAATATCACCTTCAAAACCGGGAAGCAGTGGCAGCATTATATATACCCGAAATTTGGCTTTTTCACTGAAATAAATGCACTTCGAACACGATCCCAATTTAATAAAAAGCAGTGAGGAAACAGAAAGCTGTCTGATTTGAAGTTTAAAATTAATAAAAAATGAAATATTTGGAGAAATTTTTTATGACGAACCGATGGGCTCGCTTGATACGCTCGCAAAGTACTTTGCAAATTTCGTTTCCCACATCCGCACTATCAATAATGGAAACGAAAAATTGATTTTCAATATAAATATAATGACGAGCATTTGCAATAAGAGAGAGGTATGCCTATAAGATGCAGCTGATACAAAATTTCAGTAATCTGAGCTCATGTATTTGAAAAAAATTTATGCATTCTCTTATTCATCATGGTATAACATTATAGACTAATCTTCAAACTTTAATTTAAGTTAACAATTTATTACTTTCTCATAAAAATTGTAGAATAAAGTATCAGTTTATTATAAACAGAACTGGATAGTCCTTACTTTTAGTTTTTGTTAGAAAAAGAGAAAAATCTGCGAAAAGAAAAAATGATACCTGCTGAATGCTATCTTCTGTAGCATTAATAAGTGATGACCATCTAGAAACTGAACGTAAAATTTGCACATCAGCTGTACTACTATATGTTTGCAAGAAACGTGGTACTTTAATACTGTCATAACATTTGGGTAACAAAAACGGATATTCCTTCAACTCTTTCGACTTTTCAGTCTGTAAACTATATTTTAGATGTTCAAACATTTTTAAATCTGATGTCGCAAAGAAATTAAAAATAAAACATCTAATTGACCGACAAGTCAATACTTAACAGTAGGGAAGAAAGACACCTTAGTTGCATTCCATCGTTGAATAAAGTGTCGAGCGATATCACGTGCAGCACTGCCATATGTACATGCATGAATATCATGCCAAGGCATCCGTGGAGTCATATTTCTGTCAATAAAATCTGAAAAATAATACATTTATGATAATGCATATGATGTCTTTAAACTAAAATTAAATCTGAGCCAAATGAATTTGTCATATGATAATTCAGCAACTAATTAATTGTTAAGTAAATCAGTGTAATGCGTTTATTAATCCAATGATTGCTCAGTTAGCTAACGATTTAATAACTGAGAACAACTAGTTAATGATTCAACAGTATATCAATTCTTAAGTATCCAGCAATGTATCAATTTCCGAACTGTTTACATTACAGCAAGTTATATTTGACTTCCTAACGAATTAAATCAATTAACTTTAGATTTTTTTGAAATGATCTTATAAATTTCAAACAATTAATTTCACAAATCTTCCAAATTAAATTTTTGAATCTAACAAAAAGACTAGAACAGAAGTCCAATTTAAACATTGCGTCGTTGTAATTGTTTGCTTTGATTTGAGTTACTAAACACCGTCGAGATATACTCCAGCTGAGTGAGGATTAAGCTTCTGCTGGTCGTACAAGTCAAGGTCAATGTTTTGTTTACAATTAGCTAAGAAGGTAATCTTGTCGTATTTGGTAAGATAACGCCTATCATAAAAAAGAGAGCACAAAGGAACTCTTGTAAAATGGTGAACGGATACGCCATGAAGATTAGAAGATTATGAGTTACTTGAAACAATTGAAATGAGAATTGTGTAATTGGCAAATTCTCCATCATCCCTTAGAGATGATAATGAAACTATGGTTGACCTTCAGTCATCTCTTGAAAATGAAGATGAAATAAAAAAATAATATGACAATGAATTGAGATAAAACAAACCATACGATCTACCTTAAGCACATCCACACAAAGACTTCACAATTTCATCATTTACGAATTTAACACTCCTTCACGATTGTAATCTATCACAACTATAGCAACTTAAGCAGTGAATTAATTCGGCACTCGCATTTATGAATCATTATCACAAGATTCATTTACAGTTAATTTCAGCGCATAGCTATATAATACTAAAATATGAAGCTAAGTTTGGATTTGTTATACTTTCTGAAGTATTTATATGAATAAGAAATAAGTGTAAACTTTAACCTTTGAAGTAATTGTTTTAAACATAATAAAATATCAACATACCGTGAAATGGCATATCGAGTTCAATGAAATCTTTATGAATGAAATTTGCATAATCTTTTCCAATCCACAGTTTCCCAGCACCGGTCATATGTTCTTCCAAAGCACGAATTTTTTCGTCTTGATCGCGCAGTTCCATGTATCTGTAAATTTTATCGTTGCGCGTAATTTCTCATTGATAAACTTATAATCGGCTAAAATTTTCAGGAAATGATTTCCGTTTCAAAACTTCCATAGTTTGAACAATGAGAGAAAATGTTAATCTTCGGATACATTCAAGATGTCTTAAAACAACCTTAAAAATTACTTTAGATCATATCGAGTTGTTTCCTGCTTAACTTTTTGCCAGTGCCTTCTGGCTAATGATGGTTTTAAACTATGTGCTACTTTTGACAATATCCTTCGTTGTCGTGGAGGCGTTGATTTTTTCTCAGCAATATGCTTCGCCTCTTCTGCTTTTCCACTGTGCACAAAAGCCTGAGGAAAAAGAAAACTTCACCTCTATATTCCATCATATATATATACGAGCGATTAAAAGTAAGCTTCAAGGTAAGCTGCATAATTTAAGTGAAGTGTTTACTTATATGCAACATTAAAAATAATGCTTGCTCTCTTCAAGTGATACTTAATGTCGAAAACGCAAAAAATTAAACTAATAATTACGTCCCTTTTTTACATCTTGCGTGAGATATCTAACTATTAAGTTTATGCGATAATAAAACATATGCAAAGTGAGACTACGTATTAAAATAGAAACAATCAATACTATTCCTCGAAACTTGAAATTAAAATATTCCCATTAAAATACCTTATATTTATTCATAGCGTCATGTAAATCCATTCTTTCAGCATTAACATTCAGCATTTCAATGGGTGGTGTCGTAGGTATCGATTTTGACCTCCTTATCACAGTCTGCGTATGTTTAACTACTGATAAAAGAACATTGTGTTCTGATAACTTTTGTGACACTGCAAGATATTCTAAATTAATCTTGTCTCTGTTGATAATCATTCATTTAACCAAAACTTACATTAGTTTATCGTCACCATTCTATTAATTTTGTTCGACTTGCGAAAAAGTAATTTGCGCTAACATAGTCTGCTGCGAAGAAGAAAGCTAGAGTTGAATTACCGTTAGTTACGCTTAATCAGCAATATAAATATCAAAAATTTCTATTGACAAAATGCGCCTAATAATTTTGAGATTTTGATGATTATATTGAGAGCATGAAAATCTTGAAAAACTAAGCACAAATTAATGAAAAAATTTTACAAGTAAACAAAATTGCACGAACTAATAGTGAAAGAATTGCATGCATAGCAAATCACGCAAAAAATCTACCAAGCATATTGAACACTGAAACGAAATATGTATCGCAAAAAATATCACTAAATTTTACACATGCAGCAGAAATTGAAATTAAAATAAAGTAAAAGAAGCATCAAAAATAGATAAAAGGAAGTAATGAATGAAAATGCATGGAGGTAGGTGTAAGGAAGTAATGAAAAAGGAGGAATCAGGCCTTCATTTCGCTAACTGTTTTGTTTCATTCATTTCCCTTTGGCGCAAAATAATCCACGTACCTTCATTATTTTGGCCTTTTTTAGGCTGTTTTCGTTTAGAAAAAGTTGAATATCTCTGCACAATCTCTGACTTTGTTTTTTTGTCAGTTCTAACTTTTTCTTTTCCTAACTTGCCCGACTTATCAACTTCGTCGTACTCGTCACTTTTTCTTGTCACTTCTTCACCTTCTTCCAATCCAATGGGTGAAAGCATTCCAGCTGCTGCTACAATCTGCTGAACACCTTTAATCTAGAATATAAATTCATTTTCTTTTCAGTAAATTAACTTAAAGTTAAATTGCTAGTCTTGACGCGTTATGCATTCTCATTCAATTACCTGAACAACATTAAAGCCACAGGATATGGGATGTTGACAGCGTTTGCTCAAGATCTCAGAAACTTCACATTGCTAAGCAGTAGTGATTCATTCGGTTCTTGCTAGCGATTTTAGTTTACAGTTGCCTTACCAAGTCAAAGGGTTCTCTGGATCATTTTAATATTTCTCCAGAATTATACGCAGCATTTTTTAATTATAATAAAAGAAAAACTGATTTAAAACAAAGCAAACCACGGAAAAGTCATTTTGCTGTCCGGAAATTTTCACTGAACCACAATCAGCCAACTTATGGCGGCAGTCATCCCAACGACCGAAACATAAATCGACACCGCCGACAAATGCTATCAGCTGGTCAATAACGATTAGTTTTTCATGATGAGCCCAGAAAAATGTACCCGATGAAAGATAATGATCCGGATGACGAAGCACCTAAATACTAAAATAGTAAAAATGATTTTTTTACGGCTAAATCTTTCTAAAGGTATCTTAACGACTGATGGGTGCTTTTTACTTCCATTTTTCAGGTATGGAGTGAAACATGAAATAGACTGAATGATATCCATCATAAATTGGCATTTAACAAACGCCTAAAACTATTTAACGATTTCCTTAAATAAAACGGTTAATTATATGCCTTAATATTTTCATGAAGCGTTTGCAGAGTCCGTTTGGTGTATATGCTATTAATCCCAAGGGCCATTTCCATCTCCTTGTAGAGGAGAACAAATATCCTAACTCCTTGTTCTGCCTTCCTCTGAAATTACAACAGTCACATAAATCTAACTAAAAAATTACTGCGCAGTAGCAAAGACCAAAACAAAAAATATTTTTCTTTTACCATCACGTGAATAATAATATAGTTCAGATTCAGCAAACTGAAACCATTTAATGCACCTTCAACATATTTCTGAAACTTCAATTAAAAGTGAACATCATACAAACCAACTCTCAAAATTTCATCAAGTCTCCAGCGGTTTCCTTCCACTGGCGGTCTTTTCATAAAAATTTCTGGAGATAGCCACCAGCCTGCAATGAAAATTTCCTCACGTGCTAATTCCATCATATTCGCTGCATGCTCCATGAACGATCGCCCATCCACAAACCTATAATAAAAAGAAATATTACTTAAAACAATTCTATTAATAATTATTCAATAATTAGTGGTAAATTTTATTTATTGACATAAAAAGAGGAATCTCGACGAACCATTGAACACTCTGTGCACGTCGCACAGGAAACGTTGACCCGTAAGGATGATTTTCTAGCCAGACTCTTCCGACACTATTCATTGATTCCAATATTGCTGCCTTCCACTGTATTGCATCTAGCGGTGTTCGACATTTCAGTATCAATACACTAGATTGAAATACGAAATTAAATTGGATAAAACAAAAAACAACATTAGCATTTAGCTTTTAACCACATCACGAATAAGTCAGGGAACTTACTGTTGCTGATTGCTGATAACCAAACCACTCGGCATTCCATCTGCTTCGCTACTACCAACAGAAACATCGAAATCGCGATCAAATAAAAGAACAAAACGCATTTGTTCAGTTCTTGGATTCATATAACAAACAGATGAATCCTGAACTAACTGTGATTTTGTAAAGAATATAGGTAATAAATCTTTCTCATTTTATTTTTCTTCTTTAAAAATAAAAAAGAAAGTGAAGATAATTATGAAGTTACTTTTAAAATAAGCCACCGTTTTGACCATATCATACAATAACGAACACAACATTGCTTCCAACCGATAAAAACTCTACCACCACCAGGACGCTTTTTTACGAAACCTTCACAGTATTTACCACCTAGTTCAGTTATGAATGAAAAGCGCGACACTTCCAAAAATTCTGCCTGTCAAAAAATTTAATGAGACACATTACAATATATCTCTGCTGATCCAATAATGTATTACGCTTATAGATTCGATTAAAATAGCTCAGTGTTATTAAAGCTTGAAATTAAAAAATACAGATTTCCAGACCTTTGTAAAAAAAGAGCGATTGGAAATCTTGAGACACTATTGAATGTATGTCTCTACGTTCCAAACAAAAAAATTGTATTAATATAAAGTTATAACGATATTTGAAGCAAAAGATGGATAAAAATATCGAAGTCAAACTCTGATTTTCACAGTATATATTTTTTTGATAAACTTACTGTTTCATGGTGATTTCTATTCACAGGTATATGCAGTACTGCCTGAAGCCACTTTTCCAATCTTTGCTAAAAAGTGACAGCATAAGTTCTAGAATAATGAAAGAGATAGAAAATTTTCACCATATTACCGAATCGTTAACAAACTTTAATATCAATTTATTCTGATTATTAGAAGGGTTGAAACAAAAAGCACAAACAGCTGAAATAGAAAACGACCAGAAAGAAGTTCGCGATTGCCAGTTTTTTTCGGACATGCGTTAAGTGAATACGCAACTGATCTGATATTATTAGTAAAATTACAAAAGATTTTCTATAAAAAAAAAAAATAATCGAAACAGAAGAATCAAGTATGTAATCGGCAATAATGAATCCGCTGCTAACATACTCGACGTTCGTTTGGATCAATTATCGCATCCGGAACGAAACCAAGCGATGGCAGTTGATGTCGCTTTATTTCGCTTAATGGTAAATTCCTTCGTTCCAAAAGATCCGTAGTTGTTGACAGGAATACTAAATTCAAATTTGGCAAAAACTATAAGTAAGCAATAGAATCGGATATATATCTAATTTATAATTACCACCACAATTATTTTTCAATGGTTTAGCGAAATATTTTCTTTAGCAAACATCGGATTTCATGATTCTAAGAAAGAATATACGAATCGTGTTATCAAATCATTTTCTCCCCTTTATTTGATATTAGAATTATAGCGCATATATATTGTAAATTTTGATGATTTTTCAATTTTATAACTCGAAATCGAATTTAATCTCTAGCTAAATTCAATTTTGAGTAATAAGACAACCAGGTGAAGTGAACATGAACAGTGTTGTTAAAAGTGAACTTAAATGAACCATTTGGAGTAGAAACTGCAGCAGTTTCGATGGAATCAGTAATAGCTGGTTGCTGCTCAACCTTAGTCTTTTTTTCCGTAGTATCATTTTCATACATAATATCAAGATCGCCAGACCTATTCAAATCATAGACCTAAAATGAATTTATATAAAAAACTTGTTACAAAGAGATATTAAAATTAAACTTCTTCAATTTTACAAATAACCTTTTGGTCCCTAGGTGCCTTTTGATACGGACAATCATTTTTGTGATCCGGTATTATATCGATGCCAACCGACTCAAGTGCATCATCGATGACTCCCTGTGCTCTGCAATACTTGATATCATGAAAATTCATAATAAGGTGTATCTTGAACAAAATAAGCACAATAAACGAAATGAGGACATTTTAAACACAGACATGCAGGGTTTTGTTTATCGTCATCAGTCGCTAGAATTTAGATTTCCTGATAATTTTGATGCATTCACGCCAACAACAAATAGAAAACTTGGAAAAACTGGAAAATAATTTTTCTCAAACTCCTTTAACTTGATCAAAACTTCACTAAGATTTCACATGCAGGAAAAAAAAACATGCATGAAAAGGATACGAGACTGAATAGTAAAACACATTTACAATAGAAAAACACAGTAAAAACATTATCATGAATAATTACAATTCCTTTCCATATCGTAGCCTGGATTAATAATTTCATCCGTATTATTATTACTGATAAAGAATACTGGAATACATGATATCTCAAATAGGTTCTTAACTCAAAATCTGTGTTCATTAGCAGTAATAACTTTTTAATTAAAAAAATTATGGACTGTACTGTCATAATGCGAAAAAACTACTGCATAAGACAGGCTAAAATGTATGAAATCAAAAGAATAATAAAGGCGTCGCTATGCGTGTATTCCGAATCAGGTTATTATACAATGAAAATTGAGAATATATTTTGAAACCACTTTCAATGCGATTTTGACTTTTATTCGTTCCCGATTTGGATCTCTTATTCAATCCTTTTTTAATTAAAAACAGTAATAGGACTATACAACAAGAGAGATTTCAAACATCTGTTAAGATCAATTCAAAAGTCAACTGCGCAAAGCAAATCACAATAATTGATACATCTACTGCAAATCATTCATTATCTAAACGAAAACAAGTTTTGTAAGTAACTACCTGAAGAGAAAAAGAAACTCACCTCCTAACTGGAGCTCGTATTCGTTCTGCAGCACGATGCGTAAGTAACCGAGCAGCAAGTACAGCAAAATCTTTATTTTGCTTAACAACTGTCCACCGAAACGGCCCATGTTCCAATTCAATCACATACCTAATGAAAAAGTTATTTTTCGTCATGATGCTTACCTCAATCTAGTTCAATTATAGTGTTATTAAATGCGTTAAAACACATTCAAAACTCTTTTCAATACTAAGTTCATATAAATGTAAACCAGATACAGATGAGAAAACTTATTAACAAGTGTCAATAATGTTGATAAAATCAAGATTTCCAATGGTATAGCTAACACTCTTTGAAATGTTCATTTATTTATTCTAATGCTTGCAGTACGAGTATCCATTAGTCATATGTCAACGAAGCTAATATATATCTTTCACGGTGGGAATGAAACAAAATGTGATAAACGATCAAATAGAATAATGAATTCTTTTTTAATGAACTGCAAAGCTAGAATGAAATGAATTATCCGCTCAATAAAAAAATATGCTCCATTTACATTACTAAAATTGAAATCTTACAAATAAGCATTTATAAGATGTAATCTGGATTGGTTATCTCGTTTTACATCGGTTATTTGAGCTTTTACTGGAAGACCGGGAATCCAGTAGCCACGGCGTCGTGCTTGATCTTGAGTGTCATATGTTGATAGATAGGGTACAATACCGACTGAAAAATATTAAAGCAGTCAAAATCCACTGTATTAAATGTATTTTAGTTATAAAAGTTTACAAGGTTTAAAAAAAATTATTTAATTGAAGCAAAATAAAGTGATTGTTAAATTATTTCATAGGACAATCAAAGTAATTCAGTAGTTAGTAAAAATAAAAGGGATCGATACACTTCACTGAATCTATCTTCCATAGTTTATATTTTAATCAGCTTTTCCACTATTTGTTTGCCGTGTGCATTTCATAATATCATCAAATAAGATCTAACATTATAAATATTTATATAAAAACCTTTATAACTAGGTGAGCCAGGTAATGCTTCATAAAGCCGAGCTACAATACAATCACAAGCAAAATCATCGAAATCTCCATTATCGCTTTCCATTCAAGATAATGTGAATTGTGCACAGGAATGTGACAGTTCAAGATGTAATCGTTTAAGTTTGATGGGACATCGGAAATAATGATAACAGTTATCTGGATCGGAGCCAGCAACAGTCATTCAACAGTAAATATGGACACTTAATATAGCGATTTAATGCGAATAATAAAAATAGCAAAAACAACAATACGCATTCGGTTGGCACACGAAATCAACTTTTGCAAGTAATTTATTCATCCAATTTTGGTCTATTAATTATTACATATATTAACTAATCATTAATTTATTTGTTAACTTTAATGTCATGTATGGTCTTCATTCAACAGGATTTTTTTTTGATTCGATTCAAATTAGATATTACCATCCTCTTCTTTTATGCTTAATTTAAATTAATTTGGAATTAATCAGAACATACTCGAATAATCTAATGGATAATTAAAATAAACAAAAAAGAAATATATAGAAAATATATAAAACAAATTAAATACACATGAACTATAATTAAAATAAATTTCAGTGAATTAATTTTCTTTTGCAAGAAAAACATCACTTCAAATAAGTACATTTAGACAATTAAATAGAATAATAATATTATATAATTTAAAACATCAAGTCATACAGTCCAATTATTATGATTTCACAGTTTCTTACTGGTTAATACACATAGTTCCTTACCGTACCAATGAAATGAATTTGGTAATTATCATATCATTTATCAGTCAAAGCTTTTTAAATATTTCTTCATTCTCATGCCATCTTCTCTCGCAATCTTTATCAAAATTTCACATATCTTATTTTCTCTAGCTGATTACATATAGCTTCTCTGGTAAATCTTATCAATCCCTAGTACTCTCAAACTACCGCAATACCTCACCAGTAGCAACTTTTGCTATTTTTTTTTCTTTATGTTATATGTTTTATGAGCCATGCAACGAATATGCAAAACATTGTATTCCTTTACAAATATAATGAATGTGGGAAATTCGTAAAAGTAATTAACGTAAAAGTAATAGTAATTCCATGAAAACTGCTTTTATTTATAAATTTTCAATTTAATTTTAATCATTTGGATAATTGGTTTAAATTTTAATTATCAGACAAAGTTAACATATTTCTCGATCATGCAATTCTCACTCTCCATTTGATCAGTTTTAAAATACCATCATAAAACTCATATTTCTAAGCGTAAAAATTATTCCATAAGAATCAAATCAAAGTAATTGGTTGGTTCCTAGGCGTTTTTTGGTTTTACAGACGGAAAATAACTGGTTTTCTGTTGAAATAAAAAAACAAGTTAACTTAATGCTACACAAATTGGTTTAACTTGACTCTTTTTCTCATATGCATTTTTACTTTTCTTTTTCAATGCTATATGAATAGATTTGAAGTTATGAATATTAATTTAATTGCTATAATATTTGATTTCAATACGAAATAAAAATGATCAGTCTTAATTTTAGTTATACTTTGAAAAATAACAAAGTGAATTGAATGTCCAACTAACTTTTAACTTATTTACCACAAAAAATGTATAATCGTTATGGAGCATTCAATTAATTCGATGAAATAATCATAAATCTTTTATTTTATCAGTAAAATTTTAAAGCGAACAAAATAGTTGGAAATTTTTAAACTTTAAATTGGAAAAAGTGATATTTAAGTATTAAAAGATTTAAAAATTTGATGGTATAAATGTGAGCGAACAGTGATGAAATAATGTAAACCATACGAAATCGCTTTTTACCACAAGTGATACATAACTGTTCCTTTGAATTATATCAAAGGGAAAAAATCCAGAAAGCAACGGAATAAGCTAAACAGCTGTGGAAGTGTGAAGAATGATACAATTCGGAGGAGATGAATTCTTTGAAAAATGAAACAAAGAACTGATTTATGCACACACACACACACATACGCACACACATACACACACACACACACACATACGCACACACATACACACACACACATACACACGCACATATGCCCACACGGATATTCAAAGATGTTCATTTTCAGCAGTTGAACGTATGAAACAGACATATATACACATACATATACACACACACGTACGACTCACACATGCATACATAAACATTCACAGATGCTCGTTTTCAGCAGTCAAATGTATGAAACACACATGATGTACGCACATACACGCATATATATATGCATGCACAACACACACACGTGCACGAGCATACACGTACACATATACGATTGGCAGATGTTCGATTTCAGCTGTCGAACATTCGAATTACTTTATCGAATCGTTACTGTATAAACGAAAAGACGACAAGAAATTCTACGATAAATTCTATGATGAAATCCTTTTTTTAAATTTAATTCCATTCAGATGTAAGCTTTCATTGCTTTAAATACAATTTACTGAGAGAAAAGAAGCATTAAATACTGTTGAAATAACTTTAACCTTTCCTCATTAACAAAAACAAAGGAATAATTTTTTCTTTACCAAGAAAATATATATATATATATTCATTTGATATAATTTTTAATCATTGATAACTGGATATTTTACGATCAATAACTACTTTTTTCATTTTTCTGGTAAACAAAAATTTGTAGCTAAAAGAGACAGAATAATAAGTAGAAATTTTTAATTGTTGAATATTGATTTATAATATGCTACAAATTCACTTTTAAATGGAAAGCACTACATAAAATATCGGAAATGCATCTATTCAATTTAAATTCCTTCACTTCAATTCATGTAAAATAAATGGGAGAAAAGAACTTGTATAAATATATCAATTTTGAAATGCTATCCTTACATGCACTGTTCCATGACAAATTTCATATTGTATTTTAATTGATATTAAAATTATATCAAATGATACTAATTTGAACGATTTTGAATGATATTACTGAATAACAATAACATAATTTATGCAAATTTTCATAATGATACTAATTATATTAGAAGTTTTGACATAATTTTAATAAAAAGAATTCTTTTATTATTGTAAACAGCAACAATACGATTATTATCAGGGAAAGATGGAACATTCAATTCTGATATTTGCGAAAGAAGAAAGAAAATTATACAAAATTTAAAACGATTCTTGAAATCATAATAGAAGTTAAGTTATTTATGTCAACTTGTCAGTTTTGTTTTTAATATAAACAAATGATTTTTAATATAAACAAATGAAACAAATGATATCGCTGTGTTCTGTTGATCATCTGCTGGAGTGTTTTTTTTTAACTTTTCATAGAATTAAACAACAAAAACTACAAGATTGGATGCTTACTTCATTCTTATTTTATCAGTTTCAAATGCTATTATAACTATAATTCACATAAAATTTAATTCATATCTTTAATAACAATTATCTAAGAAAAAAAAATACTAATTCATATAAAGATTAGGAAAAAGATAGACAAAAGTTCAGATATTCAGAAGTATTCTAAATGATTTTTAAATATACGTTAAAAATTTATCTTTATAATTGAAAATAGAAATACATAAAGAAATAAATGCACACAAATTTATTTACAAATCTAATAAATAGTAAATTTGTAAATAATATATAAATAAACATTAAAAAACGTTGCAAATTTGAATAGAAATCGTAATAAACAATTTATAGTGGAATAAATTATTTTGAGTTAATCGTTTCGTTTCGTCTAAAATTTCTTTTTTTCTACTAATTAAAATAATTTCATGGAAATGGAAACATGCTAATCCGAACAACGGAAAAAATAGCAGTAATAATGTTAACCGTTAAATGATTACTCAAATAATTGTTTTCTAGAACTGATTTTTTCACTTAAATATTCATCAGATTCTATATTTCACATTTTCACCAGTCATTTTCAAACAAAACTTTTGAAATGACAATTAGCATGTATAAGAAATTTTAATTTATTCACTAATTTTACAACTATCTCAGGAAAGTTTTCATGTGCAAACTTTATTTATTTAAAACAAGCAGTTAGTTTAATTAAAAATTATAAATCTTGTGCAGAAAAAAAGCGATAAATTTTACACCGTTATAATTTATCATTTCTGCTGATATTTATCAAGCTATCTTATCAATCATAATAAATAAATGATAATTGGAAATTCTTACTCATGAATAAAGAATTCTTGAAATTTAAGATTATTTACAAATTTTTCAACAAAAGAGAAAAAGTGAGGATGTGATGAATGGATGAAAGTATTGATTACGTTGTTATCATTTCTGCTATTTTCTTTCTGCCTCTTCCTCTTGTTAAATTTGATAATTTAAGAATGGGAAGATAAGATAAGAAAAAAAGAGAGGAAAAGATATGAAAGGATTTTAAAATAGAAACAAATAAAATTTTGAACAAAATTTTTTTCCCATTATTTAGCTCACATTTCACTTTATCGATCTTTATTAGCGGAAATCTTTTCATGCTAATTAGCTAATTAGAATATATCTCATTTTTATTCTTATTGATTTTTTTCATTCACTATTTCTCTATCATCTTCAACGATATTGTACTTATCAGGAAATATATGTTGTAGTAAAATTCAATTAGCATGATTCTTCATTCAAAGTTAGAGATTATGGAGATCAGAAGTGAATGAACGGGATTGGAAACAGCTGTAACTGATAGTATGAAAAAAGGATGAAACATTAAAATATAAAATAAATTATGCAAAACTTTGCAGAATTTTTAATTCCCAAATGATAGTTTCATTTTGAAATGTTATGCTGAGAGAAATCGACATAGAAATCAATATTCTATGATATTTAATTTTTCTATTTTTATTTTTTTTAAATGAATTGATTCAATTGTTCATGACAAAAAAATTTAAGCAAGAACTTGTCAAGTTTGATATCATGATAACGTTAATTGGCTGAATTAGTTAAATTGTTGTAATTTTGATGGAAATGCTATTTGTTTGAATATTTGTAAATATGAACAAATCAATAAAATTGAAAGAGTTGGTAAACAACTGAACAAATAAAACAGTAAAATAGGCGTACATATCATATTTATCGAAGTTAGCAAGGACGATAATCGTGTCTTCATGTATCCATGTTACGGTCATCGTCCTTCATCTCTACTCATTCCTCATTAATACTAGAAATTGTCTGTGAAGTAGTTTGTTACCTTTGATTTCTGCAGATCGAATATTGGTCAGTTTGGAGTGACTTTCGTAATTCTGCATATTTTTTTCCAGTTCTTATTTTATCAGAAATTTACAATTTTGTATCTTTGTGATAATTCTGTTTACAAACATGATACTATCATGTTAAAATGAAATAATGATTGCGAACAAATATATTAATCATTAAGAAAAAGGTTAAATGGGAATTTGTAAGTGAATTTAATTTAAAACATTTCTTTAAATGTCATATTTCCAAAGGCTAATAATCGTCAATTATAATTTCGAAAATAATCATTTTTTGTTTGTTCAAACTGCTTTACGATATTTGTGATAATTTTCAGCTTAAAATTGTTTTCAAAATTTTTGCAAAAATCTCATTTGAATATTTAAACTATTTGATTTGCTTAATATTTCAAATTTTTATTTTGCAACGAAATAATTTGTTTTCTCACTTTTAATACAATGGAAAATTTTAATATTAGAGATTATTATATTTAATAATCAATATTTAAATGAAATACGGTAGAAATATTGAATATCTTTTTAATTATTCATTTGACTATAGAATTGCTGAATTGTTAGATGGAAATTTTGCTAAATCTACGAAATATATTGATTTTATTGTGTTTTGAAAATATTTCATTTTTCAAGTAGTCTCAATTTTGCTTAATTTATTGCATTTGAATAGAATTTTGAAAAATGATTAGTTTTTTTTGATTAATAGTGAATAATTTGTGATGATTGTGATAATAGTGATTATTGTGATCAATGGTGATTGATTTACATTCATATTAAATCCTGCTATCCATTCGTATCTTTACGATTTAATCTAATAATCAGAAGTTAGTTAAGGAAAGAAATATGAGACAATGGATTATACATTTTGTACTTTTTTTTATTTAAATTTGCTAATACAGTCTTGGAATGATCGGAATTTTGTTTACTAGTTCTTGATCATATTTTGTTTACTGTCTTTTGATCGTATTTTGTTTACTAGATAAATCAAATTTTATTCCTGTTTATTCAAGTTCTTCGACATCAGTGCTGTAGATTTTATGATTTTATCAAATACATCAAATCATTATATGCGACGTTGTCAACGGATAAAATGGCATACATATGTAATCGTTTAAATTTCGAAAGACTTTCGTTGCTGTATATTTTATTCCTTGAAAAGGTTAAAAATTAATTATGAATCAATATTTTACCAATAGTTAATAGTTAAAAGTTAGTAGTTGATAGTAAAAGCTAATAGTAATCAATAGTTAGTAGTAATTAATAGTTTAATGGTTAACAATAATTAATGGTTACTAGTAATTAATAGTTCAATGATCAGTCAATTTTCTAAAATTGCAAAAAAAAGCATTAAACAATAAATAATTTATGCGTCGGCCTTTTTTTCCCTCGACTCGACTCCTTAAAAGCTGCGAGAAAATTTTTCTTTCAAGAAATATTTGAGAATTTTGAGAAATTAGATGAAGTTGCAAATATAGATGAAACAAAGAATAAAAATTTTATTAATTCTTCTTCTGTCCGATGTATTCATGCAATTCTTTTTCTTTTAATCTTTATTTCACTTGGTACTTCATTTTAAAAATTAAAAAAAATGTAAATATCGAATTTTATTAATGTATAAATTTGATTCCGAGATACTTATATGTTGAGTAATAATTAGTTATTTAAATTTAGAAGTTTTAAAAGCTAA
>JABVXU010000298.1:0-69196 GCA_013365365.1 Cruorifilaria tuberocauda
TAAGCATTTGTATTTAAAATGCACTCTCGAGAGTTTTCTCGACAGTGGTGTCGATAATGCTTATCGTTGATTCGTAAGAAAAGCTTTTGTTAATTATCAGTTAGTAAAAGCATAAAAATGAAGTAGACAATAAATTGATTTCAGCTCGGTGCTTCAATTGGATAGGTTTTAAAAGAATCATATCAGTTGGTTCCAGTTTTTTGAGATTATGAGCTTGCAATTTTAAGATTTCACAACCTCTTTGAAGGTTTCTATATTTTTTGTTTGTTTGTCAAATTTCAAGGAAGAGAGTAACGTGGGAATTTCTACTCCAAATATTATAAAAAGGGAAATTGCAATTAACAAATTCGAGATTTTTGAAATTCAGAAGAAAGTGATATGGTTCTTTTAGTTTTTTTTTTATTATTCTATTTATATGAATAATGATGGCTTATTCGATTACTGCAACAAATAAATCCGAAACATGGACTGAGAAATTTGAGAAATCGATATGAATAAACTGAATAGAAAGAACTCAAATTTTATGATTTGCAATGTTATGTTTGTCATGATGTTATTTAATTTCTCACTAGATTTTACACAATAAATTGTCGAGAACTTTTGGATGTGTATACATAGTAAATCATCAAGCGATGGAGCAACACAAACAAAAAAATTATCTATATAATGTAAATATCCAGAGCCATTGAATGCGGTACTTTGGACAAGATGGATAACCGAAGCCCAATGTTGACACGGAAGGTGCTGTCATTATTCCTTAAAGAAAAGCATCGAACGATATCTATGTTTATCACAATTATATGTATGATAAATTATAAAATTCTCATTTGAAAATGCGTTGCTTAATTCAAATTATTTATCCGAGGAAGAGAATTAATTAATGAGTCTCAACATTTTAATCCAAAATAAATTTGTCAACTATCGGTGCTTAGCAAAAATTCGCTAGATTATTAAAATTAAGAAAAGGATTCTTTTGAAATTTTACAAATGGAATGAAGTAACCTAATGAAATTCGAGCAGGTGATGATTTCTTATTGATCCAGAAACTAACTCTCTGGGTTACACTACAACTATAACAATCAGCGTATATGGCTGTATAAATATGCAACATGCAGAAGCTTTGTTGACGTTGTAGTTTAAAATATACTTTCAGCATCGAAGTATCTAATGTAAATCAATATTGAATTTGAAATGAGATGAAATTTGAAACATTTTGATAAATACACTTCTCCTCTTCTTCAAGAATTGATCGAAGGTAACCCCATAGGCAACTCATTCCATACGTAACAATCATTTGAAGTTAATGAAAATTTGGAATTTTAACTTATTTAATTCCTTATCATGTGAATCACTCTAATTATATGACGTTTTGATAACATGAAGTAGCTGATACTGTGAAAGCAATTGCTCATCTCTTGAATCCAATTCTACATCTTTCCATACATAAACGACATCTTTCGAAAAATAACTCAAACTAGCATAACTTTGATTATTTCACAAAACATTTAAATATAATTTTTCGGATTTTGATAAACAATTCGACATGTTAAGTGCACAGTTGAAAAATTCTAACTTAACAATCCACTGTAAATTTCTTGAAAAACATTTTACATCGACTTCGTACTGTCAATCTATAAAATTGCATTGATAAAGTTCATTGAGTGTATGAAATTAAACGAATAGAAGAAAATCTTGAAGATCACTTAGCTCGTTTAATATAAAACAAAATTTTGGTTTCTCATGCTGCCTGTTTCTTCGAAAGCGATCAGATATTTAGTTAAAAATATTTTCGGCTATAATATCTTACTGATGATATTTGAAAAATTTCCACCCGATATATTATTCTGTCATATTTTAAAACTGCGAAATAATTAAAACAGTGATTAAATTATGTATGAATGAAAATTAATAAATAAAGAATAAGAATGATAAACGAAATTTAATAAGTAAAAAAATAAAAGAGAAATTTGGACCGTTGTGATATGTGAACTTGGCCGTCATAACGAACTCGGAACAAGACGTTAGGTACTGTGAGAGTATGTAAGTATGAATGTTGTCCATTTCGAATGTAACTGAATGTTAAACACGGGACAGCGATGTTTTCTAAATTTTCATTTTTATAAACGCACCTTCTCAATACTATTCTAAACCCTTTCAACTGCGTGATAACATTTCCCAAATGTTTCATTGCAAATATTTGAGCTCACCTAGCATAAATGGATTACTGGAAAAATTAAGCAAATAAAAGAAATTGAAGATTTTAAATTTAAACGGAGTTAAAAAGGAAAATAATTTATGAATAATTTTAATAAAGAAACAATTTGAACAAATGATTAAATGATTTAAAAAAAAGTAACGAATAAAGTTTCTTTTCAAAGATTGTTCACCTTTCATTCACACTATTCACCTCAATTTTAGAAAGCAAAGTTTTGAATTCTATTACATTTAAGTTCAATCGAGTAAGAAGATCCGTTTTTCAAATATAGCATTAAATAAAATTGTCTTTTAGAATGTGGGAAAATTTTAGAGAGGATAAAATTCAAAAAAGTTAATTCTTTAAGAAAGAAAAGATAATCTGGCATAGGAAATTAATTAATATCTTTGGATGAAAAAAGAAACGATTACTATGATTTTGCATTTGAAATTATAAATAAGACTATTTTTGTGCAACTATCATGGAGAAATTAATTGAATTTCATCTTTTGTGATTGATTATTCATTAATACATTTGAATTTTGATCTAGCAACAGTTACGAAAACTAATTCAAATATTGTAAAATTAGTTTCATTTCATACTTCTATTTTGAAACAAAAATTTCAGAAATATTTATTACTGAATTATTTAATGGTAATTTCTTTAGCATCTTTCCGTTTCATTTTTCAGCTTCAATTGCTCTATTTTAATCTTTTTAATGATATAATGATTTCCCATTCTGCGGAAAATTTTCAACTCGAGAAATGCCATGAATGAAAGAGGGAGAATCATATGAAAACTTCTTGGATTGTATGTATGACATATTTCAAGTATTTGATAAACATTTACACTGTTCTTTTTTAATTAAGCTTTACATGCAACGTTTGATTGTGTGTGTTTTCATTTCGAATATCCTGTTAAATTAATTAGCTTTTATCAATTGTATGGTTGACCAATTGCTAATATAATCGAAAATATTTTCAACATAATTCATAAAAAAGCGAAGATTAATGATTAGTAACGAAACATCTTAGCTTTAATAACAAGGGTTAGAAGTGAAATTGAATAAATAAAGTTATGCTAGACATCTACTTTAGAAATATTAACTTAACAAAATATTTGATGGACGTGAAAAAATCCTCAAAAAATATAATTTTATAATGCAAAAAGGGATAATTTTACGGAAAAGAAGAATTGAGAGTAACTTTAAAAACTCTACATAAGTAAGAGTAAAAAATTTGAAGGGCAAAATGAAATGAAATGTGTTCATTTGAAATTATCGGTTAAAGAAAAGTCAGGAAAGAAGATGATGGTAATTAATATTGGCCCAGAAGCGAGTGCTATCTACTTAAGCATAGTTGACCGATCTACAAAGGAGGAATTAAGAATAGGAATTCGAAAAAATGCTAGAATAAAAGGAGAGATTAACAGAGAGCAGTTTACTAAATTAAATCATTCAAAAGTTAGAAGAGATTTGTTCTATGAATAAAGTTACACTTCATACTCAACAAAATTATTTCTTTCCGTTCTTTTTTCCTTATCTTCGTTTTTCTCTTACATTAGATCGTTTATTGCTTTATTATTATCCAAATAAACAGTAATTTGTGTTCATCTATCACTTATTATGATCAACCATAAGCTATGAAATGATAAAAAGCATATAATTCTAAATGAAATGACCGATGACATCTAATTCTAAATTTATTTCAGATTTCAAATTAATTTCCTGCCAAATACGCTACAATGATTTTGTTATCAGTCTTTATCACAATACTTTAATGTTGCAATTATTATAAGGTTGAATGATTCTTATACTGCATTGGTTTGTCGATTTAATCATTTCTCTTTTTCTTCCTCCCTTGTTCCCTTTTAATTTTTAATCTGATATGGGTAAATATGAACGAAATGGATCTAAAGAATTTATTAATGATTAGCTTAAATTAGCACTCTTTTCTTTTCCTCCATTATTTTCACTGATGTAGTTTTATTTTCCCGTATTTATTTTTCAAGGAAATGAAAGACAGTTCTTCCTTTATATTCCCTACAAAGCAAAATCCAAAAATTCTTTTTGAACAAGGAATTGCTTATTAATGCACAAAAAAATCATTATAAAGTCAGTATGGAAACAACCAACAAATAAGAATAAGAAGAGATAAGTCGACATGATTCTTTTTGCAATGAATATTTATCTGCGTTTCACAAGACGTTCGATAAATTAAAAAATTTTTTTAACTGCGTAGTTCTTTGCAAATTACATAAGTCAAACAGAGAATACAAATAAAATATTTCTTGAAACAAATAGTCAACTCTTTCAATAAAATTTAAACACAACTTTGATACTGTACAATACTGAACGGGTTGGAGAGTTCAATCTATCTTTATCTCATGTAGTAGGTTAAACCTACTTATTTTTTTTTGCCCGGGTTTATATCTTCTATTACAATCAATCATGTAATGCTTAGCAAAAGCCTGAAAGCAATAAGAATAAATTTCTATTTACAAAAGCAAATATCACACTCTTAATGCCCTCTATGTCTATTTTCAGCTCTTAAATGATAAAAATCCATAGCTGTCAGCGAAATATTCCAACCGGCCGTTACAGTCGCCACATAAAATATGAAGAGAAATGTAATCGGATATAGAAAAATATGCGTATTTTTCAGTATTGGAAGTGCTGAAAGCAGCAAATTTTTACACGTTTGAAAACTAAAGATGTATTTGATTTTTCCAATGGTGAGAATTAATACAGATCAAATGAAAAAATGAGACAATGAAAAAATCAAATGAAACTCATTTTGGTTTGTAATGGTTGAAAGAATGATGTTACAGTTTTCTGTTTAAATACAAATCATTCGAGTAAAAGAACAAAAAAAGAATACCATTCATGCCTATAGTGAGTTCTACGAAAGTGAAAATAGCTTCCGGAAAATAACTCATAAATTACATAATTTCCATTAAAACTACCAAAAAATTATGCAAGATACCAGTATATCCCAAGAAAGTGATGTATATATAGTAAACTACGGCCACAAACCAAATCGTATTACCAAATAGCCGTGGTAGAAATGCATCGAAACCTATTAGATCTAAAAGACAGTTTCGTATTGAGCATTTGATTCCAAATTTATATTGACTAAGTCACAAGCACCATAGATATAAAAACGATGAATCAAGTTCCATAGAATTATAAAAAAAGCTATCAAGTCTTACGAGAAAACGTGAGGGGTAAAAGAACGTGAAGAAGCATAAGCATAGGAAAAAATGCGTTGAGATGCACATCAAAGCAATAAGCCCACTCCACATCTTGATCGTCAACTCGTCTCAAGAATCGGTTAGACGTAAACCTAAAAACTCTTACTTTACAAATACCCAAAATTAATTTCCTTGATTAAACAAGGCGAGTTGTAGATAATCAGCTCAAAGAGACAATTTTATTCTAGACCTATTAATCCCGAAAAATTTAAAGTATGGAATTTCATATATGGAAACATTTTCTACTTCGGTGATAGCGACTTTTTGATCTTTTTTCAGAGCTGAATCGAGCACCAGATCATCATTAACAACTATAGATTACCATAAAATAGTAGCGATGAGAATCCCAACACCGATACAATCAACAAAAACGACCCATAGGAAAAATGCGATGAAACCAACAAACGAAAGTTGAATAGAACATGCAAATAAAATGCTCGATATAGCAAGAGCTGCCAGAAGAAGCACAAGAAACGCGGGATCATCTCGCGCCCACTGGTCTTTTGTGCCTAAAATAACTTTTTTTAATGTTTAGGAAACTTTATACTGTTATAAATGTATGTGACAGTGCAATTGCGAGAACTCCTCGATCATCCTAGCACTGCTTTTTCTTAACAATGATTTGCTAAAAGCAGGAGGAAATAACAGTGGTTACGGAACTCTGTTTAGAAATCCTCAGACCTTAGAGATAAGATCATCTGGAACAATTGCAATAACAATTTCTAGGTTGTCGCAAAATGATCAGCACTTTCCAATTTAACTTAAGTTTCGGAATTCGTCTTATTTTTCTTATTTCAGCATTCATTATTATAGAAAACGGACGCTTGCGATACATGAAGTTCCGGTACACTTTTTGCGGATTGATTAGCAGATAAATCATTTGCCAAAGAGCAAATTCAAAGTCCATCTGATGAAAACGAATAAGTCTTCGAAAATAACGATTAAGTTTCGCTACTGCTGTCATTCTCACTGCTATAAGACATCCTATGTGATCCACAGATCTAAAAAATCTATCTAAACAAACAAAAAATATGTGCAAATTTCGCGAAACTTCGTTCGCAAATAATTAAGACAATCAGTATAACAATAATCCTGTAAATCCCGGTACGGATACTGATGTCCGTAATTCCATTGCGTTTACTACATTGAAATATGAAAAGCTTTAGTGCAGCAAATTATATCCTTTCAAGCCAAAGAAATCCGATAGGGAGCGGATTAATAAGCAGAAAGAAACCTCGAATATTTCAAAATATTAGCATGATAAATTAAACCAACCCATTACTGGTACCAGATCTTGCACTGGGTGACGCGTAACCACTACCCGGGAATCTTCGATCTAGATCTCCAGAAAATGCAAAAGCAAATGAAGTACCAGCATGCGCCATGCTTTGCGAAACAGCTACAGTGCCTGACAAGCCGTAAAAGATTCGCATAAATTGATTTATATAATTCATTTAAATTTTGGTTGCAAAATCAAATCTGAGAAAAAGATTAAAATAAACTACTGATTGGAAAAAAAAGCCGAGTTTCCAGTTATGAATATGTTTAAAATTTCGAAAACAATACTTCAACATCTGTAACAGAAAAAAAATGGGTAATAAATTCATCTAACTCATCCAATACTTGAAGTAAAATATTGTCGCTGTTTACTTTTATGAAACAATTCATAATCAGAAATTCAGGATATAGTTTATAGCTTTTACAAATATAAAAAATGAAAATTCCATACGAATCTTTACGGAAAATCTTGAAAAAAAAATACATACTTTTCATCACCAATCATTCTTCCACGTTTCAACTGAACAAATAGAATACCACCTGCCACTATACCTACTTACGAACTTCACTTTGATATTTTAAATCATCATTCATAAAGATTTTGAAAACGAAATTTCTGAGCTCAACTTCTAATTCATGAAAAGACATAAACAGGGAATAAAATAACGTATTAATGTTACAATTATTTCTCGAGTATATAACACATATAGAATCATTGGTGGAATTGTTTCTCGAAGAAATTCTTTAGGAAGGCACATAATATATTGTCCATAAAATGAATAATCGATATAAAGATCAGGGAAAGCAAAAATATTTTATCTGAAACAAAATGAAATATAATTTGATTGTAAACAGAAAAAATGTAGGTATATTAATGAAAAAAAGAAACTCTGAAATAACAGGTTTCGATTTATTGCACGGAAATAAAAAATAGAGTTAGCATAAAATTATATAATTGCTACCCGAATTGTGATTAAGTATTAAAAACAATAAACCAAACCTGATAATAAATAAAATAATGCTGGTGATAAACTGGAAATGGAGCGGTTGAAATTTTAAAACGCGAAATGAATATTCCCTGAGTTATTTCTTTTGACGTTGACTGGTTGTAACGTAATGAAAGAAGACAACTAGCAAAAGCATGGCAATCCCTAAAGCATTCGCCATAACACCTAATTGCATATCTGTAATCATTGTAGACACCTGAAATTGTCAACTATTTTGTTCAGTGAGAAAGAATGGAATTATTTAAAATTTTATATATACACGAAACAGAAAAGTGTAAGAAATCCGAAATAACTCCGAAATATAAAAATATTTAATAATCAATGCATTTTTGAAATTTATGCCATAAGAATCGTTTATCCCATATATTCTTAATCAAATGGTCATTCTCATATAGTAGTAATTCCTCTGTCTAATGACCTTTATACTGGTTTCTCGATTAAATGATCTTTCCACCAAATGATCGATTGTCTACTTTACTACAAATAGCATTGTCCAATGAGAAATCACATATTCCCAGTATCACACATTGTTTGAAATTAAACATTTACATTCCTCCGAACAATTATTTCAACAAACAATTAGTCTCCTGAATAAATGAGTAAAAAAAAATTTTAAGTAAAGAAGAACAGTCATTCCCATTTTTTATAATTGCTGATTGTATTATAGCATTAAGAAGGAATGAAATTCCCCTCAAATACTAAACCTTCTTCATAATTCGATTATGCAACAAAATATAATTTGTATCGAATGAACTTAAAGTGAAAGTAATATTGAACATCCCGAACTCTTAATCCCCGCACAATTTCAAACCGCTCAAATACCGGATATAGAAAGTTGGTCGGGACTGCAGCTGCACTTTTATATAAAATGGTTCGGCCACATGGTCTGAGGAGGAAAGGGAAGGGAATGAAGGATGGGAATACGGGCAGAAAAGGTGCGGGGAGCTGGCAGAAAGAGGAGTGGGAGAGATTACTGTCTCTCTCGTAAAAACTCTTCACAGTTATTTCTATCTCCCTTCTCATTTTCACTACACCAATTTTTTTTTAATTAAATTTCTTTTGATACTTTTCAAATTAATTGGACCGAGAGATTACCATGAAAGCAACTCTATAAGTATTTCTGCATATTGTCGAAACGGCTGAAAGCTTATTTGACATCTCGCGCATCCGTAATGATCAATTTGCTAAATCAAGCATCTGCTAAATATCTGCTAGATCAAGAACACGAACGGGAAAGGTCAAGCATAAGATGTAACTTACATTATAGTTACAAGAAGTGTAAGCAGTTATTCTAACTTATTAACTAGTTGGGTTTATAAAAAACTGATGTAAAACGTTACTGCCGTTGTTAGCGCAACGTGAATCTATATACGAAAAGGAGAATATAGAGACTATACAAGTTAAAACTGTTTATTGAATATATAATTTGTTTTCTTCCTTATTTTCCTTCATATAAGTCCTGGAAAAAACATTCGTATATATTATATGTGACACACACACACGCATATATGAAGATCGTTTCTAGCTAGCGCAATAGGAGCAAAAATTTTATGTTAAACTTTTCCTACATGTTTTTTCGAAATCAATTTTCTAGACAGGGCCTTTTGTTTCAGGATTACTTGAAAATCGATTGAGGAAGCTTTAGCAGACTTCTGTTTGACTCTTTTAGCACTCCTCCTTTTCTCTTCATCGATTTCTCTTCGCTCGTGATTACATCTCTTTTCTGCTGGAAATTTCATATTTCTAACCTATGAGCATACTTTTATTCATTTCATCAATCAAATCAGATCTTAAAAGCCGTCTAAATGAATTTTTATCTATCGAAATATTGCAGGGGAAACTATTCCATAACGATAATTTTTCGTTTCTTTTTGGCGAGAATAATTGTAGAATTGTAAAATTCTCGATATCTAGATTCTGGAAAAATGATATTCTCTGTCTCGAGATGTCTTGCGACTTCTTAGATTTGCATATATAAATATATTAATTAAAGTTGGTACAAGATTTGTTTTATATATTATGAAAAATGTTTCCTTATTTAGACCTAAATAACTTTAATGAGGACTAATTACATTTCAGTTTGATGTCCACTAATACGACAGTTACCGACGAATTAGACAATTTTCCGCTTGCAGATGACGGTAGGCTTTAATACAAGTTTTAAAATCATAAAAATTTTTGCATTGTTAAAATTATGAATATTTATAGAATCTCAAGGAAATTCAATAGATACGGGAGGTCGTATTCCTCGTCCCGCACAGCCATTACCGAGGGAAGAATATGATGATCAAGAGGAAAAAGCAAGATTAATATCGCAAGTTCTCGAACTTCAGAATACTTTGGACGGTAATTTTATCGCCTAATTCTTCATGCGGTTTTTTTATCCTTACATGCTTCCATTCCTGTTAAAATATTATTCTAGGTAATATCATTTGTGATTAATTTCAAAGTAAATGTGAAAAACCTTTATCAAGGCAACCAATTTTTATTGAATTTAGAACTTCTAATATCAGTTTTTGTCCCCAACATTTTTATCAAGTTTTCAAATTGTGTCATGGAAGATGTCAATTAATAAATAATTTGACGAGATTAAATTTAAAAATAATGCTTTTATTTACAGCTTTGTTCTTCAATGCTACCATTATCTCGTTCATAATTGCACTGTTTTTAATATTTTAAAGGAAAGCTTATAGATTTGAGTCAGCGCGTTGATAGTGTCAAGGAAGAAAGCCTAAAATTACGATCCGAAAATCAGGTGCTTGGACAATACATTCAGAATCTAATGGCTTCAAGTGCTGTTTTTCATTCTGCTCAACCAAAAGCCCCGCAAACCAAGTAATTGAGTTTTTGCTCTTTTTTTTGTGTTTATTATGACTTGTGTTTAAGAAATTACTAGCATAATGTCTGAATTCTGCTTGATTTTCCGACAAAATGCATGATTTTTGTTCATTTGCACCGGTTTAGTTAAACTCTAGTCATAGCTTTGGTTTAAATAAATGGGACTTACAAAATTAATCTGTAATAAAAATGATAGTTGGAAATTTTCAGACTGTTATCCTGTGAATGATTATATTTCTTCCCAATAACAGCACGCCCTTAATATTTCATGATATTTAATCAGAAATTGTGAATTTATGTCTTAAATATGTACTGTTATTAATCAGAAATGCTCTTTTTTCCTTTACTTCGACGCTTCTACACTTCATGTCACAATTTCAAGATTGAACGTATCAGTGGACTAGCGTTACTTACATTGCAAATAATTTTCTGTTCTTATGTTCCTCAGACTGACTTGGTTTTTGCATTTATTTGAAAGAAAGTTCTTGGCTCTCTCATTTATTATGTTATCTCTGAGTAAAAAAAAAGGTAACTTTAGGCAAAGGACTTTTCCAGTGAGGTATATTTTGTTACGATTTTGGGACTCCCATGTTCACTATTCCAGTAAACTAGAAAAATTGATTTATATTAACCTTCTTTAAGTGGGACGTTTTGATATGTTAGTCGTATTCTGTTATCACGAAGAGTGGTCAGAAAGTTAATGACAAGTTGCAGAATCACGTGGCTGTTCATTATTCTCAACTGTTACTTTATAATTTGTAAATTTCATTCTGTTTATATGTGTAAATGATAATGAGGAATAAATCATTACTATAGTTTCATTATGAAAATTCAATTTTGTCGGATTTCAGTTTCTAATTTCTTCAGATTATTTTGTATCACTGTAAGTGTACTTATTTTCATATTTCATTCTGTCCTATTCGGTTACAATTTTTCTCGTTATCAGTAATTGCTTTCTTTTTTTCCGAGTGTCATATACTTTCTTTTCTTATTTTGCACTCTTTTTACTACATTTAATTGAAAACAAGAGTTCTCAAGTGTCATTCAGTTCAAATCAAGTGTTTAGAAAAGATCAAGAAAGATTTAGTTCAATACTTAATGAAAAAACCGGAGTGAGAAAACCCGAAGCGAGAAAAAGTGAAAATCAAGCTAGCTTAGCTTGAACAAGCTATTGGCAGAACAAATTATTGAGAAAAAAAATCCTATTTTTAGAGCTACTCCAATTTCATTTGTTTCCTGCTAGCCTGTCATGAATCCGTAGATATCGGAATGTTTTTCGTTTGATTTAATTTTTACAGAATTCTTTTCTCTCTGTTACATTGCTGTCGAATTTAATCATTTTAAAGTTAACTTAGTTTTAGATTTCCAAGCTTCACTGCATGCTTGTCCTTTGGATCCACTTTCACATGTGCTTTTTAAAAGCTTAATTGTGTGCGTTTTTTTAGAAACGAAATGTTTGGAGCATTCTTTTGGTGAGAAGTACCAATCAGAGAGATGCAGGATGAATTGTCGGCTATTTAGAAGCATTAAAATTATCTGGTAGTGATCGTTCGTTTTGTTTTCTTGTCTTAGTGAAATCAATTTTATATGATCAAAGATTATTTAATTATTTGATTTTTTAGTTGGTTATTCATTATTTTGCTACCTTACCATTAGTAGCGTCTTCGTTATCTGTCAGTGACGAAACAATAATCGCTGCTAACGAGCTGCGATCAAGCAGTAGCTTAAATGTTTGGAAATCAATAACTACTTGACTTCGCATCCTGTCACTATTCAGTGTGCTGTTATAAAAATAGCAAACTTAAAATTGGATAACAAAAGTAACAGTAAATTTACTTCACATTCTATTACCTATTGTACGAAAAGTACAGCTGAAATGAAAACGATATGATTGTAGAGATTTTTAAATCCACAGTTGGTTAAAGAATTTACTGAGTTTACAGTTCTCAATTCTAATTGAAATTGCAGTAATGATATAACAAAAAAACCAAACAAAAGAGCAGGCCCCTGTTCCTCCAATCTTCATTCAAAATCTGTAATCTGAAGTTCAACAAATAATAGAATATGAACTTCATTGCTCCGTGCTTCTTATTGATCTTTGAGAAACAAAGCACGAAATCTCATTTTTTGAAGTCTGATATATAGTTTGACGGCTTGCTAGAATTTAAGTCTATTAGCTCTATGTTTCAAGGAAACTGGTAGAATCATATAGAAGTCAGATTTGATCTCTTTCAGAAATATTTTAAGATTTATATGTGAACGTAATCAAACACATCACGATTACAGTTTTACTAATAGGTTAATTGATGAATCCATATACATTATTTAGTATAGAAAATAATACAAGGGTTGAACTCTGTCGATGATATTACATTCTTTCCCATAAAATTTTGCAATCATTTAAAATGAAGTTCATGCGTTACACTGTATAAACTGGTTAAAATCGGGTGAGATCGAATATGAGGTAAGTATCGCTCTTAAGCCGCAACCTTCTTGTTTTTTGCATGTGTCACTGTTGATTTCTTTGTCGCTTTCGATTTAACTGATGAAGCTTTTGCCTTTTTCGGTTTGCTAGTAGCCTTTTTGTTCTTCTGAGCTCCTTCTGCAGAAGCAGTACTAGCTTTCTTTTTTCGTATAGCTTTTGGTTTCGAAACTTTCGGCGCAGCTACCTTAAGAAATGGAAGTTTAATGTATGATGATTCATTTGTACATGCTTGGCAAAAAGCAAGTCAATCATATATTACCGTATAGCGAACATGAAAAGAGCCAAATGATCTAGCTAGGTAATGAATAAACAACCTTTTTTGTGCTAGATTTTTTCTTTATAGACTTTTTCGATGACAGCGTTTTCATATCACCAGTAGCAGATTTTTCAGTTGCTGGCTTCTTGACTTTTCTAGACGGTTCTGATTTCGCATCAACTAAGCGAAATGATCCAGAAGCACCGGTACCTTTCATTTGTTTCAGAACACCCGATGCAACGCCGCGCTTTAGTCCCATCCTAAGGTGCGCATTAACCTGAATTTTCAAAATCCATTCATTACTTATCCATAAGATCTACAGAAAAAAGTGTGGGTGAGAGTCGGCAAAACTGTTTACAAAACTTGCAAATACGAAAATAAAGTCCACAAATATGAATTTAGCTTTTTTGTAGCTATTCAGTGCTCTAGAATAGCGTGTAAATATACAGCGAGAATCTTCATTTTCAGGAACACACAACGAACTACGATTTCCATCAGGATCCATTACAATACTTTGCATTTCAAACTTTAAAAACATTGCCGCTTCTACTGACTGATATTTCGTCAACTTCTATCACTTATTTGAGACACACAGATAGTTCTGAAATTAAATTATGCCAAAAACTAAAGATTCACCATAGTAGGGTTTTCTCCGACGGCGAAATTCTGCATGATATACTTTAGGATTGCCGCACGACTCGAACCCTTCTTATCCTGCGTAGCGAGCAGTGCTGCTTTGATCATATTTCCGTAAGGCGGATGATTGTGTTGCGACTTTGCATGCGACTTCAGAGCCTTTGATGTTGGAACATTGACATTCATTCTTGCTACCATGTTCCTCTTCTTAGTGATCGGTGCAGTTGTTGATCCACCAGTGTTAGATGGTAGCGCGACGGCAAGATTATCACCAGTAACTGCACTTGGGACAGCAGCAATTTCCTCAGTGGCTGGCATGGTTTGTTAGACTGTATTGGTGAGAAATGAGAAAGCACTGAAATGAGTTGTTATTAATGGAAATACGCAATGTGCGTTAGAACGGCGCTTCATGAGGCAAGCACTTTATGATATTATACAAAAACGTAAAGTAGAGAAATACTTTCTACCGATAAAATGTCGTCAAAGATAATCAGAACTATTAGGATATAGATTAAGAGTTGGGGAAGGAAAAAAAAGATGTTATCATATTTCTTCGGCATCCCGAAACATTGAACTCTTGTACTCTTTCCCACGTTCCCTTCTATTGAATAAAAATATCCCACAAAAAAGAATAACTATAAATCTATATTGCAAAAGAGTAAATGATGTAATTAAAAGTTAAAACAATGAAAATTATGCGAATTGAAGACTTTTATTTCTTCACGAATGGCAAGCACTAAATAATTATCACTCAATCATGTGCATCATTTTACTATCAGTGTAGAGTAATAAATTAGTAATTCTTAAAAATTTACTGCTACTTTACAACTGCTTCTTTTTCTGTTTGATTTGATCACTGAAAATTTCACAAAATTAAAATATCAGTTGAACAATGGAAAGGCTCAAAAATGAAAATTTAAGATTTCGCAATTATAGAAATGACTTGAAATTCTTTAAGCGGATGAAAAGTTTGAAAAAACTTCTTTCATTATTCTTCACTATTCTTAGATTTCTAATGCTCTTCCTGGAATTTGAATCTTATTTTAAGAATTTCATTTCAGTACGACACTAATGATTGGGAAATTTTTTCAACGAACAATGCAAAATCTTTGCAATTTCCATGCTAAAAAGGGCAAAAAAACTGTTAAAAAAACTTGATTCGTATTTCACGTGACGTGACCCTTACGTATAATCCACTATCCCGACACAACTGTTAGAGAGACCCCAAAACAACCGATCCAAAGCAGCGTTTTCACCAGAAATGGTTGATAGGTATGGGAAACAGCTGTATATGTGGCAAGAACGATGAGACGACTACGCTGGGACTCCTCGCTATCGTCGTATTCACTCCAAAACATACATTGTCTGCTGGTAAGTAGCACTTATAAAACAACACGTGACACGTCACTCCGTTACGTTGAAAGTTTTAAATTGTTATCAGCATACAGTTGACAATCTACGCTGTAAGATGAATATAAATTTTACTATCAAACAATTCTAATTAATTAGCACGAGACGTTTGAATTGTGGAAATTTCAAAATTTATATCTTTTTTCCACTGTTATTTGCGCTTTTTAAAAATTACTCAAAGTTACTTACGGCTCATTTTTGCAACATCAATTAACCGATTCTTCATTCTATACTCTACAAAATTTGCATTTAGATCATTTTGCCCAAGGCGTTGTAAAATGGCTTTTATTAAAGTGTACTCAACAACGATGTATGATAAAAAAGATGAACTTTAGCTAGCTTCCATTGAATAAATCATATAAAATTTGATACTTTTGGTTTTGAAATTTAATGAGGAATTAAATTAGATTGGTTTTGGATCGATCTAGCAACATTATGAGCGCAAAAATGAACTGCTAAGATTATTTGAGAAGCAGTATGTGGTGATTTGCAATGTATTGTGATGGCTGTACCATTGGTGTCACTCAAAGACAACCATACATTTCTCTCACTTCGTCATTCTTCTCTGATATAGACTGATAAGAATGGCTTAAAATGATAAATTTAGTTTTTAAAATTGAAAAAATTTGAAAAATAAATTTGTTCAAACAAAGATATAGCAAGTGTTGTGACAGTATCGCTTCACTATCCCATTATTTATCACCATTAATTAATTCATTATTTAATTTTTAGGAAAAGAGAAGACGAGTTGAAACAATTTAGCTAATTGATTCAAACTGAAATTTATTAGATTTTGTAAATTTTCAGAAGTCAACAAGTATGAGTTGTGCCGGATCTTACTGTTGTTGCTGTAAGCATAGCGAAATTTTAGTTTTTTAATTTTTAACAAAGAGAAGAAAGACTGGGTCAAGAGAAAAATGCATAATGAATTAAAAATTGAAAAGTGATATGAGGAATTCAAAATTAAACGAATAAATGATCCTCCTGAGGTATTGATTGATTTTGATGATTTCTTACTCAAATTGCAGAATTTAGCCAAATTTTTTGCAAAAACTGGAAAAATGTTGGTATTTATAACGATGACACCATACGATATTTGAATAAAGACAAAAAATCCCACCTGTCCACACATTAAAGCAACTGAACGGTTATTAGTTCTCCAGCATTACTAACTATCAATATATTAGAAGTGTTTAGAACTCATTGTGCAATGATATCCACTGGAAATTGGAATTTTTCTGAAGATATGGACTTTTCTTTCCTATTGTTCTGTTGAATTCTTTACCATTATATTGAAATTTTTTTACTAATTATATGTTCCAAAATACTACCATGGTACTTTTTTAGATTTCTCTATACTTTTCTAAGAAAACTAATGATAAGATATTCTGTAAATGGACCATAGATATTGTCTTTCGAAACATAAAAGTATTATTTATCGGAGGGAGGATCAACCGTAATCTACATCAAAACAAAACAATGAATTAAACAGAAATAGAAATTAATGTAAACATTTTCCGGAAAGTACGAATCAGGAATGTGACATTGTTCATTTATTAAACAGAAAACGGTCAAATGGATATTTACTGGATGGAATGCAACTTAGGGAAAAATCATGCAAGATATTTCCAAATGTTAAAAATGCATATTAAACTATTTGTAATAGAAAAATATATTCGAAACTGGAATAATGAAGTAATGAGCGATCAAAAAAACGGTAATAAGAAGTCTCATATAAATTTAATAAAATTTAGCAAAAAGCTTTCTTGTAATGAAAAAAGGATAACTATTTTTAATTTACCATATTTTGCCGTATAGCTGTAATTAAAATTACCAAATTACAACAAATTCCAGGATTTGAAATTTTCTGATTGCATATGATAAAGGTATTATTTTAGTTCCATAAGTTATGTCACATCGACTATTCTATTTTTGTTATTTAAAACAGCAGACGATACCAACATTTTCATTTATTATGCGAAATTCCCATAATGGCGTGATATTCTCCAGTCACATTAATTTCTACAGATTTTATATATTATGATTTCATTAAAAAAAGCAAAAACAGAGGGAAAAACAATATTTCGAATTCCTACTTTGTGAAAAATAAATATTTAAAATAATTTTGTTTATTAAGGATAATATGTAAGTTCCTTCGTTTCCATAAAAAAGATTTAAACAGTTAAAACCGGTATGAAAATCAGAAAACAGTGGATTAAATTTCTTCCAAAAAAAGATTAAATCGAGCCTGACATATCTGACACCAGTTCTATATGCTTTATCTCCGTTTCTTCTTTTTCGACTTCTGAAAATATTGAAATTAAATCTTAATTGAGGTTCGGACGTAAAGATTAATTCAAGGATATACTGGTTTGATATACTAATTATATAAGGAACTTGTGAGTAACTTTGTTATGTAACAATCAAAAGTTATCATACACATGTCCTTTCTTTTGCGGTATTTTTCATTGATACTTTCGCCTTATTTTCCTGTGATGCTTCCGCCTTATTTTCCAGTGGTGCTTCCGCCTTATTTTCCAGTGGTGCTTTCGCCTTATTTTCCGGCGCTTTCGCCTTATTTTCCAATTGTGCTTCCGCCTTATTTTCCAGTGGTGCTTCCGCCTTATTTTCCAGTGGTGCTTTCGCCTTATCTTCCAGTGGTGCTTTCGCCTTATTTTCCAATTTTGCTTCCGCCTTGTTTCTCCATGATGCTTCCGCCCTATTTCTCGATGATGCTTTCGCCTTATTTTCCAGTGGTGCTTCCGCCTTATTTTCCGGTGCTTTCGCCTTATTTTCCAATTGTGCTTCCGCCTTATTTTCCAGTAGTGCTTCCGCCTTATTTTCCAGTGGTGCTTCCGCCTTATTTTCTAGTAGTGCTTCCGCCTTATTTTGCAATGGTGCTTCCGCCTTACTTCTGCATGATGCTTTCGCCTTATTTCTCCATGATGCTTCCGCCTTATTTTCCAGTGGTGCTTTCGCCTTATTCTCCGGTGCTTTCGCCTTATTTTCCGGTGCTTTCGCCTTATTTTCCAATTTTGCTTCCGCCTTATTTCTCGATGGTGCTTTCGCCTTATTTCTCGATGATGCTTTCGCCTTATTTTCCAATGGTGCTTCCGCCTTATTTTTCCATGATGTTTTCTTTTTATTTTCCAGCGTTGTTATGGAAGTGGTTGTTTTTTTTAAAATGATTTGTTCCGAACTTTGGGCATTAAATTTTCGTGATGTTGTAGTGACATCTCCATGAAGAACATTAGTACTTTTCTTAGTTCCATGAACACTTTTAGTATTAAATTTATTATAAAGAGCAAGAGCAGATCCTTGAGGAGAATCGTCCGGAATATTTTCGACATCGACAAGCAAAATAAACAAACAGTGCAGCATGTCAAGATAGGCGTCACTGACATCCCAAGCTGTTTCAAAAGTTCGTGATAAGACTGCGAAATTTAGCAGATGACTGATAAACATGCTTTCATATTCAATTGATCCTTCATTAATAGATATAGCAATCGGTTCATACTTCGTTTTTTCAAACACTTCACGCGCTTTTTCGCCCGCAACGGCAATCTCGTAAAAGCATAAAAGATGTCCGCAAAGTTGATTTTCAAAATGAGTTATATGTTGAAGTACTTGATCTTTATCTGATAAGACCTTTTTTTCACTCAACTTCATGTATGCAGCAATTATATCTATATGGCGGATTAACTTAGAAATATAATTTTTAATATCATTGGCGAATTTAATATAGGAATTAAATTCATCTTCAAAAGACTCTGATTGTTCGTTTGTAAGTAAATTGTTGAATTTCATTTGCTGACCTACTGCCTTCTTTTTATGAATATCGATTAATAACAGTTCAGCATTTCTTAGAGCTATTTTGTTGACATTTTGCACAGAATCGCTGCTTGTAATTATGGATTTAATTATGATTTGTGAGATATTTGCTTTCTTAGATTCTATTTCTGCCTGTGCTTCAGAATCCCTCTCTTCTACTTTGTATGCTACATCTTTTATTCCGGAAGTTGACGCAACTTCACCATCATTGGCTTCGATGGAGTGTAATTGCTTGCTTGTAACAGTCATTGTTCTTTTCTCAGGAACAACTTTGGATGACATTTTATCCGATTTTGGAGATAAGTCCTTTGTTGTAGATGTAATCATTATTATTTCAGAAGTCGTTCCATCGTTCTCATGAGTTGTAGCGATCATTTCCTGATCCATTTCACGTATCGAATAATTCATATTTACTTTTTCGAAGTATCCTTTTTTCTCTGAAAATCGGAGATACTCTTGTCTTTCGCTTTCCTCCGTCTTCTGAAGTTCTGAGAAGGTACTCTTGCAGAAAAATTTTCTAGGTTTTATACATTCTATTTCAAACTCAGCATTTGATTGAGCGCTAGCCAAATACTCATTTCGTTCCATCGAGTCGCAAGATGAATTCTTCGATTTCATATCCGCATATATCATTTTAACGAAGAATGGCATCATTCTACGTGTCGTAAACGCTACTACTTTCTGATCTTCTGAATAAAACAATATTGATGATACTATAATTATGATTATGGTAATTTTAATTGTAATAGGAACAATAATAATGATATAATAACTACTATTATCATTTCTAACAATAATAATTATTTGACATTTCCTTCATTAGAAAAATATAAAAATACATTAAGTGGAATACAGTCTCGTTGAATTTGAAAATTTTCTAAATTAATTAATTTTGTGTTTTTAATGTAGAAAAAACGGAATGATATAATGGAAAATCTTCTTACCAATTTTGGCTATGTTTTTTTCGTTTTGAATTGAACTGGCAAAAATAGCTTATATGAAAAAATTCATTCTCTTGCTTTCGAACAATAAATTAAAAAATGAACAGTAAAACAATGTTTCCAGCAATGAAATTTACTTACTTTTAAAATTATGCATATGATCTGTTAAAACCTAACCTCACAAGCGAATCGAACTTCTTGGAATGGTCCAGCCTGCTGATTGCTGCTGACTAGGAACTAAACAAATAAATAAATCCAGAAATTATAAATGATCAAAACAGCACTCAAAAAAAGACTCAAACTAAAGAAATTTTACTTCTCGTATATTCAAAAAAATAATTATCAAAGTGATGGATATAAAATTAGCATATATCAGATAAAAATTTGGAAAATCCAAAATGAAAATTTGACTAAAAGACATTAATTTCTATCATGGAGAAAAACATGCTCAATTGTTGAAATCTCCTCATTAATTTTAATGGTAAAAGCGGAATAAACTAACCAAAATACCTCCTAATTTTTCATTAAAAAAATCCCAACAATTTCAGATTTCAACAATAAAATTTTAATTTTTGGTCAGAATATCTTCAAAACTTCAAAATTGAATTTATAAATTTAACCATTTGCAGTTAACAATAACTAATTACACCAAAAACTAAATACAATCACAGCAAGTTATCTATTAATACAACTTCTATACAAAAATTAAGAAAATTTTGAATAAATGGAGAAGGGAAATGGCGAGAAAATTATGCAAATTATTTTCAATAAAACAATGAAGATAATTTCTATCTGAAATAGAAATAAAAAGGAATATGAAATAAAAAGGAAGAATAAAAATGTTACAATATTGAAGTCTCTTAACTTTAAAATCTGAAATAAAATTTTCGGAAGCTTTTGTGTCGATCTCGAGAAAGAAAAATTTTGGACGAAAACCTAAAAAATGAATTTATATTTCTTATCTGCTAGACAGGAACCATTTTATCTGTAAAATTCCAGCTTAATTAATTTTAGAAAATAAGTTCAACAATAAATGATAAATTAAGGCAGTAAGAAGTGAACAAAATATAAATTTGCAGTCCAAACAACTAAATATTTCCAAAAATAGAGATTTCGTTACATCTGCTATTTAGAAATTTAAATCTATTTAGACGTCAACAGGTATTTTATTGTTTAATTAAATTTATCATAGTACTGAAATATAAATTTATTATCTTTTCAAATTTCAAAGAAAAAACTTAAAAGTTCAGGAGAGGAAAGGATTTAATGCGGATAACAGATGAAAGCAAATGTGTTATTCATTTCTTTCATTTATTATCAAATAAATGCTGTATATATGAAGTATTAAAATAAAATTAAACAAAAAATTTTAATCTGAGCTTTTATCAATGAGCAGCTTATCTGATCAAGGTGATAATAAAACAATAACAAAAAGGAACTGATGAATAATAAAACACTTATTCTTATTTTTAATAAATCATTAATTGTTCTACTTGCGCTTTCCAAAATCCTGGAATATGTGTATACAAATGCAAGTTTCAGGTTTGACTCTTTACACAAATTACACATTTCATCATTTCTCCAATCAAAAATATTTTTTCGACACTATATACCTGAAAGGGAAACTTTTCAACAGAAAAACTAAAAAAAGTTTTCGGAATAGAAAGTAATAAGTCTTCAGGAGATATTTTGCTTTAATTTTAGCAATTATCCATCCACGTACTTTAGGATTATTAATCATTTGATGAAATTTAAACATAATTTGAAATGGAATAATACAGAAATAGTCATCAGAAAATAGTATGAAAATATAAAAGAAAAATAAAAAATTTTTTTGATCTTCAAATACAAACATTCATTATATCTTTTGAAAAGAAGAAACAAAAAGTTTAGTTGATTCTAAGTTTTTGAAGTTCTTTAAATGAACGAGAAATCAACTAACATTCATTTGTTTTCCTTTTTTCTGAAAGAAAATATTCCCTTACATCTTCATTAGATTCGATTTTTGATGTTTGATGTTCATCGCTATCAGTTTCATTCCGTGCATCTGAAGCATCTTTGAGATTCCATTTTTGTTCTAACTCCATATGCATATAATAATTAAAAAAAACACGTACCAATCTTGATTGATGCACTTGAAACACCATAAAAATTCAATTTTGATAAATTGAAACGAAAAAATCTTGACTCGGTGCATTTGAATTATCTTTGTGATTCTATTTTTGTTCTTTCTTGATAAAATTTCCAGTAATTTTGATGAATTAATATAAATCATTCTGATTTGATTCACTTAAAACGTTTTTGAGTTTTTTTGCTTCTTTTATATATTTGTAATACAATTAATGATTTTACGAAAAAATATGGAGACGGATTAATTTGTAAAAAATTTGACACTTTTCCTGGAGAATCAAAAGTGAACTATTTGTTGGAAATTTCGTTAGAGAAAAGCAAATAAATTCCAGGAAAGCAAGAAAGATCAAATATATAAATCGTATGTCTTAACGAAACAATTTAATCTTGAATTATTTCAAAGTTTTCAAAACTTTAATTAAAATTCAAACTATGCAATGTTTGATCTTTTCCCAAAATAAAACATTAATGATTTAAAATATTTCATAATAACTCGAATAATAACTATTTCATATTTCATAATAACTATTTCATAATAACTAAAATTTAATATTTAGTATTTGGAATTAAAAATTGTGTAGTTGAATTCAAATTGCTTCATTTCTGCTTATTCGTCTGTGATTATTGCTAATATTAATACATTATTGATTTGTCTCATCAAGGAAAAAAAATGACGGAATGAATGAATTACGAAACAAAATGCATCACACACAACGATCCCTTCTGTGTAATACTGGAAATATTTGAGGGAAACCGAAATGGTCAACGAAAGGGTCATAGGAAGTTCTGTCGAAATTTGACCTCTAATTTCACTTTTCTAAGAATTTCTATTGCATTTATTTTTCCTATCATTATAAACTTTTTCCGTTTTTATGTAAATCACATAATAACCTAAATATTCAATCTTTAAAAGTACTGTATTTGACGTTAGAAGGTGGAAAAAATCGAGAAAAATATGATTATCTCAATTTAATTACTTCAATAATATAATGTTGCCGTAACCTTTTTTAAAATTATAAATTAGACTCTGTTCAACTAATTAATGGTAAGTAATAGGAAATGAAGAAAATCTGAAATGATCAATATAATGCTTCATTCTTATTTAGAATACGATCGCTTGAAATAATAATGCTAGGAGAATATATCTCCATATATGCTAGGAGAATAATCTAATATATCTGATACGATTCCTTGCATTGATTTTTTTTGAATTTTTTTTAATAAAAAACTTTATTACACTTAAGCAAGGCAGATGGTCAATGTTCAATATCCATCACTTGATTGTTTTCATCAGACCTTGGTAATTAGCATTTCCGATAATTTTCCATTATTTATGTGTTGTTTAGAATGGAAAATTAAAAAAATTCACGCGAATTGATGAATTGTTTGCGTAAAATTTTATACAGTAATATAATTTTTGTATGTAACAAAAGTCAGGAATTAGTTATTGAATTAGTGAAATAACAGTGGAAAGGAAAACAAAATTATTTCAATTTTTCATTTTACTTTTATCATTTATTTACAGAGAAATGATACAATTTCAATAATCTTTCCTTTTTTTCGACAAACTGTAAAAATTTATGCTTACGCTTGAAATGAATATGCGAAGTGTTTCTGCAGAAGTTAATCAGATCAAAGATGATCATATTGTAGATATATATTATGTTCAAATACTTAAGCAATGAGACATTACTCTTTACTGCCATCGCTTAATGAATAGTGTGGGGATAAATTAGTTGTATCTTGTGCTATTTTTCCATTTGAAATATTCTGTTTAATAAATAATAAAACAAGAATTAAACATTCCAAGTAGCTTAATCGGTCGATTCAGGCGTCATCAAGCAATATTATATTTTAATCGCTATTATTGGTCCGATTAAATTTTATTAAATTTTTGAGGAATTTCATGTTTTTCAACTGAACGTAGCTGGAACATTTATCAGTTATTGCATTTGCAAATATGGCTGATGATAACAATTATCATTCAAGTGATAATGAAGAACGAAATAGTTGCGATGATGAGTCAAAAAATGACGGAAATGCCGCTTCCAGCAATCCTAGTTTAGTTAATGATATCAATCCTAACGACAACACTCTACGCACCGATCTCACTGACGTGATCGTCAAAAAAAGTAGTGATAATATTTCATCCAATCGAAACGATGATGACTCACTTACTGTGGTAAATTCTATCATTTCATTTATTTGAAAATGCAAAGTGTGTATTCTCATCCGGTAAACAAAATTTCCAAGTAAAAAATTATCATTAATTAGTTTAATAAAAATTATTTTCAATTATCATTCATTTATTGCATTTAATTATTTTTAGAATAACAAAACTGCAGAATTTGATAACTCGAATGAAGGAACCGAAGAAACAGGCAATTCATTATCGAGAAGATTGGCAACATTAGCTGACGCAATACTGGAAAGTTCAGAAACAAGTCATATTTCACAAAAACGTCAGAAACGTTCAATTCGCAGTCATTATACAAAATTACATTCACAGAATCTGCGTAAACTACAAGCTTTGAAAAACCGACTCAACTCTTTAGAAAAACTTATGAAGCAGCAATTTCTAGATCCAAGGTTAAAGCATCCTGAAATTTTCAAAGAGTATAAAAATAAAGCAGACTCGGAACATTTGGAACAATTGAAATTTTTGAAATACTCAGAATCTTTATCAAATGCAAAAAATTCAACAGATTCAGAGTATTCAGAGCAACATTCAAATAACTTAGGAAGTCCAGAAAATTCGATAAATCCGGAAAAATCCGTATTTTTCAGATGCTCAAATGGTTTAAGAGATACGGAAAAGCATTTGACTAGTTCTAAACATACAGCAGATTCCGAACAGCAAGCAAATCAAGAAGATCGGTCAGAATCAGAATATTCGACTAGTTCGGAACATTCTGCAAATTCCGAGCATTCTTCAAGTTCAGAATACTTAAAAAGTTCGGAGCATCTGCCATATCAAGAAAATCCAAGTTTACAGCATTTGACGAATTCAGAATACTCAAAAAATTTTAAAAATGTGCCAAATCCGGAATATCCACCTGATCGACAATATTTGCTAAATTCAGGATATTTAGCAAAGTTAGAGCATTCAACAAATTTAGAACATGCAGGAAATTTTACGAGTTCAACAATACCTAAATGTCTAGCTCCAAATTTTCAGATTTCAGGTATTATGCAAAACTCGATAAGTCAAAATTTTTGGACACCACCTGTGGAAAAAGATCTTCATGATGGAGAACTAAAGATTTTAATTGGTTCTGTTGATGCGATGCCGCTGTCTGCATCAGATAATTCAAAGGAAGCTTCATTGAAAAGTTCAAATGATAGTGATAATAATGCAGAAACGAATGATATCAGTCCTTTCTTACTTTCTTCTGAAAGAGGCTTACACATAACCAAAGAAGAGCCGGAAAATTCTGAAAAATTGTTAAAAACGACAGCTTCTGAAGCATTACCAGATTCAGATGATGAGGAACATCCAATTACACAGAAAAATCCATTAATTGTAACTGATGAATCATATGTGGAATATTTTATGTGTTCACGATATTCTTCAGATAGTGTGACAGATCAGATACAACCATTAGTTGTGAATAATTTGCCACATCAAGTAAGAAGACGACGTGCTCAGCCTCATTTGCATGATTTCGGGAATGAAGAAGGTAATATTATCTTGCAGACGTGACACGAAAATAGTGATATCGAATTTTCTTTTGAAATTAAAAAAATTATCTTGGTGTTTTTCAGAACAAGTGTTTAATGTTTAATATTGCAGTTATATGAAGTTAGAATCAGTCAGTCTGTATGGCACTATCTTTTTCTGATCGATTCTTCGAATCTGAAATATTTTAGTGATATGGTTGATGAGTTATTTTTATAAATCTTTACCAATTATTCAGAAATTTTCAAATGTTACTTCAATACATCCCTCGGATAATTTTTGGTTTTAACTTTAAAATGCCTTCATTTGTAGTAATTATCATCTGTCATAACGTTACCCAAAAGCATTTGATTTTATTATCGTTCGCTTGTTTACTTTTTCCGTTTTAGTCGTTAATATTGACAGTTGCAATGTATTCCTTCCTGTAAGATGAAATTTTTAAATTTGTTTCTTCAATTTCGTTACATATGCCTTCACTTTGTTAAATTTTTTGAAAATTCTTTTCTATTTAATAGAGGGATTTAAATTGCTTATTACCAATATGGAAAATATTGCAGTTAAAAAAGCCTGAAAATTCTAATACTTTCCAAAAGAATTTTTTGATTCTTTTAATTCTGCTTTCCGATTTGTTTTGTTAGTGATCAACCTGGAAATTTGAAAAATTGTACGTGGAAAAATATTAGAGTAAGCGCTTTTTTTGGAAATTATAAATTTCGGAATCCTATGAAAAGTATGAATCAATGTTAAACTTCTTAGAGTAATGCACATTTTGAATGTTGAATTGTTCCGCATTTTAATTTGATTTCGAAGCAATAAAAAGTTCATTCCAGTTTACTTTATATAATCAATTAATGATTTCGTGACAAAGATTTCTCAGAAAAAGTAAGCATTCATCCTATCGACCTTTATTTTGACCTTATTTGACTAAATGCATATATAATACATTAAACCATAGAATCAGTATATATATTAAACCATAGAATCAGATATTTTATTCCCAAAATTTAATTTTTCTGAAAAATTAGAAATTTACATATGCTCACTAGTTCTTTTTTGTAATTAGTAACTTAATAAATTTTTATATTTGGTTGAAATAAGCATTTATTACTGGGACTAAAAATTTTAAAGCAATGAAATTAGCTACAATTTGATAAACGTTATTTTTGATATTGGTCTTTCTTTGACCCCTAAGCGTTGATGATTGATTTCACAGTGAAATTGGCCTTTTCTTGAAATTAGCTATTACACAAAAATAAGAGATTTTTTCTTTCCTAACAATCAATTTATATGGTTTTTGCTTTTCTCATACTGAAGCATAGCAATATTAATTTCTTTGAGTTGTCAGAAATTATCGATCTTAAAAATTATTATATTCTACATTTCATAAATTTCGTATGCTTGATAAATCTGTCGACATATATATATATATATTTCTTTTCTCTCAAGTAAATTGAGTAGCTGTTTTTCGGAGATATCAACTTAGTGTTTTGCTACATTTTTTTGACAATAAACTAGTAAGTATTGTATAATTTATTTAAATTTCATGAATTGCCAATCAAAAATTATAATTTCTGTTTTTATCCTTCGGATAATATTGAATGTAAAAAGGAAATTTCTCCTCTAACTTTGAAAAATCAATTGAAGAAAAAGGAAACTTAAATGAAATCGAATATCTTCATATTAAATTTCTTCCAAATTGCTGCAAATCACATAATTTTTCGCCACATAAATTTTGAAGTCTTTCCAGCAGAGATCAAACTTATCTATGCTTACATCTGATTCCAGCAGAGATCAAATTTATGTTTACATTTGATTTCTTCATCTTCAAAATTCTCTTTACACGAATCAAAATTATCTATCCACATATTTCACCTGTCCTAATTAAAATATTCGAAAGAGAATTAAAAAAATTCACTTTCTCATTTCTCCGGTCTTCTTTCCTCTTCTTTTAAGAGCAATGTAAAACTTCTCCGCAATTAGCAAATTTTATCATAAGTATTAATCAAAGCTGACAACCGATAAATGTCTCATTGACCGGTTGGCCCCGTGTCTGTATCTGCTGTATCTGCTGTGTGTGTGTGTGTGTGTGTTACGTACGTGTGTGCATGTATGTATGTATGTGTGTCCTCACCTGTGTTATCATCAATGATCTAATCAATTAATTGCAAATGTGTGCTGGTAGACAGGTACCGGCTCCCTGATTCATTCGGTTTCTCCGTCTGTGTACCCGACGGACTTAAGCGATCTTTCTAATAGTACCTATTTGTTTAGGAATGCGTTTTCGAGAATTTTGGGAAGACTGTCGGAAAGATGTTGCAAATGAATGGCGAATACTCGCCGATAAATCAGGTGCTTTTTTCGAACAAACTAAAATTGCTTTTTTTTGTTTAAAGTTTGAAGTAAATTAATTGTAAAATCAAATTATGTTTTATTAATTGTTATCATTATTATTATTATTATTATTAATTGATTAATTATTTCTGATAAATTGATTGTTTGTTTTGTAATTTCATTCACTGACTGATTATTTATGACTTATACACAAATTTAATATATAATTGTAATGAATAAGATATAAATCAAATTATATTGAATTATATTAATTTTCTCCTCAATATCGTAGTTTTGAATTTCGTTGTTATCCATGAATGATGCATTTCTATTCCTATTCGATTTAATCAAATTATGAATTACTAGTTGCTGCAAAATTGAAACCAAACCTGAAAAGACTACGATATTATAGATACAAAATGATTTTACATAGTATTATAAAGTTTTAAAAAAGTAATCTTGAATTTCGCGCAGGAAGGCCTAGAATTACAAATATTCCATGTTAGCTAGTGAAGAAATTATAATTGTTTCGCATTATGATCAATCTTATTAAGAGATTATCTTTTATCTAATGAGTTAATATCTATAATATCATGTAACCAAAGTATCATTGATTATATCAGTAAGAATTCGAATGAATACTGCTCATTAACGTGGCCGGAAGTTTTTTGTTCTTTTTGCGTTTGTAGTTTTTTCTATTATGTTTATATTTTATATTTATATTCCTAAAATATAGTTCTCTGCAAATGAAAAACAATTATTGAAAAAGAAGAAACGAAATCAATTACTGATCGATTATGAACCTTTTGCCGATAATATCCGTGTGGAAACATTTTTGGCAAATACTTCGATCATACTTTGAAATCGTAGTGGGAATATGAAAATTATTTTAGCCTTTTTAAAACTAAAATACCAAAAAATCACAGTTGAGAGAGGCATTTTATCACTGTAGGCAATTCCGATTTATCTCATTTGAAGCTGAATTTTATAAACTTATTTTGTAAATTTTAATTTTGCGAAATCGGAATTAAAACAAAAACAGAGTTAATTTATTTCATTCGGATTTGAAATAACGCAATTCTTTAAAAAGATATTCTCCTTATCATTTCTATAGAAGTGAAATTCGAATGGCCAATAAATTGTCCAATCGAAGTACGAGAGCTGGTCGGTCCGGAACGATTCGATGCGCAAGATCCGAAGTTCATGATGCCATTTTTCTGGAAGAGATATCCGGTACCAGCATCTCGTTCCTGGTACAGCTTTTTATATTATTTTTTCCAGAAACAATTTGTTGCTTTTCTATAGTGCAATTTAATAACAATCTAACATTTTATTTATGATTTCGATAATTCTCTTAATTTATTTAATCTTTTGACAAAGAAAAAAGTGCTTGAGAAAAAATTAAATTTTAACTGTGGCACGTTTGAATCATTTACATTTCCTTTTTTGAAATTCTATTTCTTTTTAAAATCATGTTATTAATTGAAATTTTACCACGATAATTTTACTACGTTTAATCATTCATTTCGTACTATAAAAGATGCACATACTGATTTGCTACCACCTTATACAATGGGATAATGTTGAAATTTGTGGGAACAATTAATCAGTTACATCATGAATTTTTTTATAAAATGGAGAAAAATGAAATTAATCGGTTATTTAATCATCAAGTATTTCATGCATAAAATTAAAACAAAACGAAGAAATTTCTTTGATTTTTCTTTTTCAAAGAGATCAATATAAAAAGGGTTTTGTTAATTTACATGCTTATTTACAGGGGTATTGTTGTATGCGCAATTGAATGGTGTTTTGGAGTGGTATTTTTGTTGCTTTATTCCCTGCATTATATCATTGTATTCTTTACTGCTGAAGGCCGAACTATTGCAGCTTTCTTGTGCTTTATTACAGTGTTACAGCTTAGTATATTTTTTAGTGCTAAGGTAGAGTTTAATTTAAAAATTTATACTTTTTACCTTCAAAAAAGGATTACCTTACCTTGGATTTGTAAAATTTTAGAAATTTAGGTTAACTTTCATTTGTTCGTTTACAAAATTCTGTGATATAATTTTTAAACGCTAATTACTGAAATTTTAGTTTTTCAAATTTCGTTAGTTCGGCTGTTGTTTATTTGATTCAGTCCAATATATTAATCATTAAGACGATAGAATCAGAAATGATTACAACAAAAAAATTAATTTTATTTATTTCAGTGCTATGAAAGTTTCTATCATTTTTACAATTTCTTTCCTCCTTATTCCTCCTTCCAATAAAAAAATTAGCTAATTAATTCATTTGAATAAGTACTGAATTATTATTTCAAAATAATAAATGACGAAAAGTTAGAGATAATTGTCTTAAATTTTATTTAAAATTTACAATATGCATTGGAATAATAGATTTTAAATCAAATTTCAGGTTCTACTTGTGATTGCTATTTTAGAAAAGCATGCGTATTTACTGAAGCAGCAATTGATATTCCAATATGTCACTTGTGTTATTCTCTTACTTAATGCAACATTTACTTTTACGGCTGATATGGGTGGATATAATGAGGAATACTTATTTGGTCGAAATGATCCTTTCCTGATCCGTAGCGCAGCAGTCGTTTCCGTCATTTTCATCTTTGTTGAGCTTTATTTACGTTTAATGACGAAAGCGGTTTACACGTTTATCAGTGAAACAAAACGATTTAGGTATGGATATAAATGAAACGTAAAGTGAAATTAAACAGAAATAAATGTTAAATTGTTATTCGTAAATTATACAAATTACTAAGCTTACATTATCGCATCTTATTTTAAATTACCACACATATTACCGTACACTATTGTAAGGAATCGTATATTATTATTAAAAATTTCGATTCGATTATCCTATCATTTTCGTCCTTCCTTCTTAAAACACAAGAAAATGAATTCTTGATCATACCAGGCTTACAGAATTATCGCGAAATTGCTTCATTCTTTTTTCAGAATTGCATTAGATAATTCAAGATGGCGCTATCGTAAACGCGTGTACTTTTCCTACTGTTCTATTATGCAGCAAAGCTTATCTTCCTTGACTAAAGCACAAAATATTTCAAAGGTATTCTCTTAATGTTTTTAGACAAAAGTTTTAAATTAAATTATAATTGAAATCTAATTCTTGCAGAAATATTATTGCAATTGCTCATTCAATTTGATTTCTTCCCAGTTCTTTATCTGAACAAAAAAGTCCCATTCAATGTAATATTTTTTTAATGTTGAAAGTTTTTTTCCTATTTTTCAGCCAGAAGATGCCTCGGATGTAATACGCAAATTAACCTTACCGCCAACGAGTAATAATAAAGCCGATAAACGTGAAGTATTTTTCATTTTTATTTCCCAACAATTTCGAACCTTTAACCTTATCTTGCTTTCAAATAAGATATCCCATAATTAATGGAAATAAATTTCGAAAAAGAAACAAAATTGCAGTATCTTATATGACACAACAAATTTTTGCAAGTTAACTGTTTGATTAATGTTCACAGTTTGTCACAATTTGTCTACTAGTAATGATGCTTATTGTTTCAGGTTGTTGATGAAATATGCCAAACTACAGGTGGACTGGGTCTTTTACGAAAGTGAAATGCATTTCCAATTATTATAAAATTGAAATTAAGCATAATAATAGACTTAGAATTAAGTTCAACCAGAAATTAATTTGAACCATTACTAGTGATTCATTTGCTATAAGTCCTTAAACTTCAAGACAAATGTAAAAAAATTTTTCATAAGATAGAAAATAATATTATTGGAAACCCTCAGCAACAAAAAAAGCATCGGTTCTTTTCCATTAATTTCTTTCAGTCCAAGACGGAATCGTTATAATCAACGGACTTCACGTATCCCACGTCAACAACAAAGATTAATTAAACGAAGACAAAATCGCCCACGTATTAATCAAGCTGGTATAGCCCTACTGGAAGGTAACAGTAATAGCGCAGGAGTAACATTCTACATTGGCATGCAATTGAATTCGAAATATCTGCAAAGGCTTCGTAAAGGTAACGTAGAAGATGTCGCCATCCCTTTAATTTGCTCTAATCAACATCGTCGTCAGCAACAGCAACAACGGTGGCGCCAATTACTTGATGATAACAGAAGTTGACCTCATACTCTAAGCTTTATCTTATTTTTGTTGCATTTGGTAATTTCTCTTTCCTTTTTAACTTTTTGTAAACTTCCTTGATCTGCAAATTATCTTCTTAATTAGTTACAACTTCAAAAGTAAAAAAAAAGGAAAAGGACAAATGACATGAATCTTCTTAATAATTCAAAATGTAATTCAATTCCATTCATTTATTTTAATGCATAGCGCATGTGCATACCAGGCAAAATCTATATGTTAGGTACGAATCTTATCAATTAATGCAATGTTTGCAAAGGATGAAATTTGGAATTCGAATGGTCATACAATGAGGTTGACACTGATCTCAAACAAATAGTTATTGGGGAAAAGTATACTGCTTAGTATTTTAATGTTTTCCATAAATTCATACCATTTTAGATTTAAAAACGACTAAGATAATATTTGATTATTTCTAATCAAAGAATTGTAACTATGATGAAAGATGCTGCTATGATGGAAGTTGTCTACAGCATAAACTTCTAACATGGTGATTTAAATAAAATTGCAATTCTCACAGGGATTGCTCTTTGCTTTTAAGAAGAACCTAATAAAAACTTTTATATTTTTAAATTTAATTAATCAATTGTAACGCAAACAGCAGAACAGAAGAGAACGGAAATTGCTGTAAAGATGTGTTGTTACGAATGTAAATTTTGTACCATTTCGCTGGTTACGTACACAAAATAAAACAAAAGAAGATAGAAAACTGGGACACGAAGGAATAAGTACGAGAATAGCGAACGGCTGGAATACAAAAAGCAAACAATGACAGTGATTATTTTTCAAATGAATGAACACATTGCAAAATTTCTAATCAAACTTGTGCTAGTGGGAAAGGGAGATGGACATTGATGGTCATATCATTTCACACATTCCGTCTTTATGAGAAAACTCAGGAAAATTAGATGAGAATAATATCCATCTTTTCAACAACTTGATGTTCTAAAAACATTTAATATGCACCTAACTTAAGAAATTCACACACACATACATCTGAACCACCAAAGCAGTCAATCACATAGCACTACGTTGCGAGTAATGTAAGCGGGGATTAAAAGCGAGAAAAAGAATTTGAATAGTTTTATAACATTTTGCAAAAATCTTTGCAAAGACAAGTGATTGACTCTCACATCAGCTGTTTGATTGGAATAGACACAAAGAGAAAAAGAAAAATATTTGCAATAAGATTTCAGAAAAATCAATTGTTTGTATTACATAAATATAATTATCACAATATTGAAATTTCAACTATATTGCGCATGGTAAATTGGCCTTTCACCTGAAATTTCAAAATTAAAGGAAATGTTGAACACCTGCGCAATAAATGCGACATGCCATTTAAAATTTCTATAAGTGTTATAAAGAGTTTTAGAATGCATAACGTATTTTTATGTTTTTTCGCATTCTGTATAGTGAGTTAATTTGTGGGTAAATGATTCCATGTTATTCCCAGTTAGATTCAAATGAAAAAACTCTGGAAAAATGAAAAGGCTGTATTTTAATTGAAAATTGAGGTCGGAAAAGATTTCCGATGCAGCTTGGATTAAAGTGGGTAATCAACATGAGAATGCAGTAAAACCAAACCTAAAACAGTTTCAAAAGTACTAATTTCACTACGAGCAGCATTTTTGGGAGAATATCAGTGACGAGCATGAAAAAATCGTACATCATTCTCGAAATTCAGGATCTATTCTTTAACTGATTGCTTAACCAATCAAGTCCCTCATAAAGGCCATCGCCCGACGTTGCACATGTTGCTTGGATATACCAATTTCGATTGCGGAGTGTGTGCAAACCAAGTTTATCAGTTACTTCTGCAGCATTCATTGCATTCGGCAGATCCTACAAACATTACATTTATGGTCAGAAAATGACTTTCTGCGCAAGCGAGCATAGGAAACTAGTTTTCAATAGAAAAAAAAGTTATGAAAAGACGTAAGATGTCGTCAATGTTAACAATTGTTCAGAAGTTAGACGAACCTATTGCAAACTAGTATATAAGCATATATTCAAAGAAATACAAATGTCGAGAAGGATGATGAAACTCCCTGCACTTTGAGAACGAGATGAGTCACTTGGTATGATTGTCATTTTTTAAGTTCCATATATATTCTGTGTCTTTTCCCGCTTTCATTTTGCAGTTCTTTTTCTACCATTAGAATCAATTCTGTTTCAAATTGATCTGAGGCAAATACTATTTATCACATACTAATCTTATAAGAGATCACGTGTGAAGCATATGAAAAAAGTCACTTGTTTATTAGCAAAAACAAGCAAGACAGCATCTCGCAATTCGTCCTCAGCCAACATCCGCATCAACTCTTCTCGAGCCTCACCTACCCGCTCGCGATCATTACTGTCCACAACAAATATCAGACCTACAATAGAAGTCTTTGATCATAACTTTGATCTACTTGTGCAAAATCTTTCAATCAATGGTTACTGAATGCAAATGTAGAAGGCTGAAATCTTGATTCAGAACAAAATAAATATAAAGCCAAAAAAACTTCAAGCATCTAATTAATTGAAAAAATAACTTTACCCTGAGTATTCTGGAAATAATGTCTCCATAAAGGTCGTATTTTGTCCTGACCACCAACATCCCACACAGTGAATGATATATTTTTATATTCTACTGTTTCAACATTGAATCCTGCAATGAAAACCATTATCCGTCAATCAACAAAGAACCTCAATGGAATTCCACTTCAATCCAGGAACAAAGTCATTACAACGACGGTCATTAAAGTAAAGTACCTAAAGTTTGATTGAATAGCGCCGCGCATAACGGCAAATAAAAAGGCTCAGGATGATAAGCGCTGCTGCGAAAAACTCGTGAATTTTAAAACTTGAATAAACTCTATTAAGAAGTCCTTTTACGAGTAGCATTTATGTGTAAAACCACGAGACCAACCAATTGTAGGAATTGTAGTAACAATTTCTCCAAGTTTTAATTTATACAGTATTGTAGTCTTGCCAGCTGCATCTAAACCAACCATTAAAATTCGCATTTCCTATAACAAAATAAAGTATAATTTTAATAGACACAACGCGGCTTTTTAATCCAACGTTAAATACTTATCGTCCACCGGACTAATAGATTGATAAAAAACGAGAGAAAAACTTTACTTTCAAAAGTACTAACAACTTTTCAGTAAACTTAGAACTATGATCTATGTATAATTGAGAAATAAATTCCCTCACCTTCTTACCGAAGAGACCTTTGAAAAGATTAGTGAAGATGTTTCCCATCTTCAATGAAATTTGTATTGATTATAACTGCCTCGTATTCAGAAGCTGAAATAAACTTGTGGACTAGAAATCATTACACGTGCAATAATGTTTAAAACATTAAGCATGAAAACAATTCATTATACAAATGCAAGCCCACCCATTTTTATAGTTCCAAGGCAGAACTAATAGGAACTAGTAAATAATATAAGCAATAATTTGTTAGCTAATAACAATGAAAGACTGATATCATCAACAATTCCAAATGCTCACCTGAACAGTTTAATTACAGAATTAAAATTACTATGATATATGGTAGTCATATTTCATAATAATGAAACCAAATCATTGAAATCATTTGCTCGATACATTGAATTATTTGGAGGGGATTTTAATACTTTATTTTTTATTTTTTAATACTTCACTACTCGGCCTCGCTGAAATCGCTTGACTTCAGCACTAAACTTATTCATTTTATCAATTAATCAATAAAAGTTGACTTAATTGGTCTCGATACTAAAATTACTTAAGTTATGTTGTTAAAACTACTTGTCGAATACAAAAGTTATTCATACCGAGGAACTGAAATTCATTAACCTGTAAATTCCAATTACTTAACTTATGGTATTGAAAATGAGCAATAAATTTGAAATTGTAACTAGTTAAGAGCATTCACTAACAGAGAATAAAGAGTAAGTGATAGACAGATAACGAATAAAAGATAATTATAATTATGATAACTCTCAACAGCGATACACCAGGAACTCATTCCGTCTCCAGCTGACAACGCAACACCTCCCACTTCTATGCGCTTCGATCATGTGGCCACATACAACCTTTATCCTAAACATCGAACAAACGGCATGCAACGGCCGGGACGTTTCGCAACTGTCACTGTTCCTCTGGCTCCTTTTCTTCGGTATTTTGATTTCGCAACAGTGACATGTCAGAGGTTCATCAAAGTCAAGCAATTAATTGTATCCGTTTGTTTAATGATCCATTAATTTATTCATTTCTCAAGATCGCTTTCACTTTTTTCTTTGGCTTTAGAGATTGTGATTCTTTCGATAATAAATGAAGTATACTGCTTCTATCCATAGGTTCACCCAGCAAGATAATCTATTTATATCCTTAAAAATGTACCTTACTTGCTAAATTTCATATATCTTTATATTACACTTCAACTGTTGTAATTGCTAGGTGAATTGTTATCCAAATTATTAATATTGTGAAATAGCATGAAGTAATTTGAAAGTATCTTGGAAATAGCCATCTTTCGATAATAACTTATCTTGATAAGGGCAACATAGTTGTTAATAATACTCAAGAAATCTTTAAGCTAAGATAACAATAGGTTTAATTCTGAGCATTCTCCCATCGTATGTATTATGTCTTATTATCACAGTATTTTGATCTCAACCTTTTATGGTTATGTAGTTAGAGCTTTAGGCGTTAACTGCTTCAAATTATTGATTTTGCAAAGTTTTCTCATGCATGTTTTATTTTTAAAATAAAGAGAATTGAGATTTCTTTTTGCAAAATGGATCAAAAGTATGGTGTTTGAGTGCCTTCAATTCATTTTCGATTTACTAAAGAAGAGCCTGGTGAACGTTTTTCTTCTTCCAGAGAAATTGAAAAACAATGGCAAAATCAAAACTGCGATTCTCAGAAGTAGACGAGCTTACTGATGAAAGAGCTTTGGAACACAGTCATGAAAAATATGCTCGTTATCAAGACGACAAGGAAGAGGGGAAAAATTCGGATGAGGAAGAAAGTAGAGAAGATACAAGGAAGGATTACGAGTCGAAGCATACTCTTGATAGTGATGAAGAAGATGGAGTGAAATATAAAAAACTGGATGTAGATAAAGTTTGTTGCTTTATCTCAGTTTCTTTTTCATTTAAATGTTTAAATAATCAAAATTGCAGGATGCAAGAAGAATAGAATTAGAGCTTGTTTGTTTATTTGGGTAATCTTGCTTTATAGAGCTAATCCAATAATTTAATCTTATTCCATTCACTTCAATACTAATCGTTTTCGATAGCTCACATTTGTATTCTCGAAGTATTCAAGTAGTTCAATGAATATTCTATAATTCTGCAATCGCATTTTTGTCTTTTTAGATTGGGTAGTTTATTGGTTATTTTCTCCTTGCTCAACAAATATGATCTGAGATATTTTTTTACTTTGATATGTATAAGCATTTCTCATAATATTATGTGTTATTTGGTTACTATGGTGAAATTGATGTCATTATCATATTTTGCAATATGTTTCTACGTTCTTAACAAATATAATTGAGAAAATTATTTCAAAAACACTTTCGATATAATTTCATTTTTGAACTGTGTTGTTATATACTTGCTTATGAGAATATAATTTGCTGCGCAGTTTTCATTTAAAAACTATTTTAGATAGATGGACAAGAAGAAGCAGGTCAGGAATATGAAGGTAACACTAAAATTATGGCTTTCAATATGAAGGAAGATTTAGAAGAGGGACATTTTGATGCTGATGGGAATTTCATCTTTGACAAAGTTAGTTAAATCAATTTTTTTGCAGTTTTTTGGATTGGTACATCTTGCATTAAATCAACTAACATTTGTTTTTCTGAGTTATTCTGAAGTCTCTGAATCCTTATTTTTAGAAGGAAACGAAGATAAAGGATGCTTGGCTGGATAATATCGACTGGGCAAACGTAAAAGCTGATGCAGGAAATCGATGGCATCAAAAAAATGTAACTTCATTCATTTCGTGATTTTTATTTTTAGAAAAAATAAGATTGAGTTTTCTTGTTCGAAATTTTCATGCCTCAGACTTGTCACTAAATTTCGTTACTGCTTAATGCGTTAAGCCGATATTTTTATTATAGGATGTCGCGGTCCAGAAGAAAAGATTTTTTCGTATTTGCAACGAAGACATTTGGTACAAGCTTTTTCAGATCATGATTTGAATTGACCTGGAAGTTTTTTTAAGGAAGAAGATAGCTCAGCGATAAAAAATCTTGACGATGGCGAACTTAAAAGTATATATGAAAAAATTGCTTCTTTATTAAGATCAAATGAAACAATTGAACGAACGTTAGCAAGGTTAGGAAAGGAAAAAGGTGAGCATCTTCACTTATTTTATGGAAAATTTTTGTTGGAAAAATTTTTTTTCTTCCTGATTTGAATTGCAAATCTTGTCATTACTATAGTATTAAATTTACGGTGAGATTTTCCTCAATCTTTGTTTACACTTCCAATTTTGTCATTGTACTGATACTAAGGTTTAGGTTTAAGTGCAGCAGAAGAGCGGAAGAAGAGATGGGCAGCAAAGAAAGCTGGTAAGGAATATGTTGATGAAAAGAACTTCGCAATGAAAGAATTGACAGGTTTAGCTGATATCCTAGTATCAAATGGTGAAATGGAAGCTTATCAGTACACGCTAGAGAAGATTCAATGTATGATTCAAGAATTGCAAAGTAAAGCTGTTGACGTTTTGGATATGTTTTCGAATGAAGCACCCACCTGCTCTTCCAGAGGTTTTCATCAAAAAATCTACCTTGCGAACTATTTATCTCTCATTTTCATCAAAATTGGAGATATTGCTCTCTCCAAAACTGTTTGCAAGTTTTTAGATAAATTTAGGCCAGCATTACTGACAAGAATATTGTACTGAATAGTGGAATAATTTTGATTATCACTAAAATAAAGTTATTTCTTAAGCAGGTTGAACCATTAGCTTCTAGCTTTCTTGGAATTTTGATTTATATTTGGCACTTCCTTAGAGTAAAATGTAAATTTGCTTTTGTCACAATTTCTAAATAGAGGAATGTGATGCATTGATTAGTACTAGGAATTGCACCATATTTAAGAATAGAATAGTTCAGCGTTGTTGAGATAAATAGAGAATAAAGAATTCATTGAGCAATTACCAGAAACCTTTCGTTTTGCAGAAGAAAATGATCAAACCGATGAAGCTGCAAGATCCATTAGTAATACTGTAATATGGGAATATAAATTATCAAATGACGAAAATGCAGAAATTATTGGTCCAGTTTCCAGCGAAGAAATGATGAAATTGCAGGAAGAAGGCAAATTTGAAAATGGTGGTTGGGCTCGTAAAAAGGGCATGCAGACTTTTTACACCATTGCTAGACTTGATTTCGAAATTTATGTATGAAAAATTTTCCATGTTTACTTGTTTCACGTTACACATGACATAATTTATATTGTATCTTTATTATCAAAAGACCAGAAAAGATAATTGCCCCCTCTAAACTGAACAGATCCAATAATCTCATGGATTCACGTATTTTCAAAAAACTATTAAGGTCATAAAACATGTTCAAAAATGCTGGAGGCTTTAATGAAATTATGAAACCTCATTAGCAGCTAAGGAGATTGAAGAATTATGACATTTTCGAAAAAAACTTCAAGAAAATCTAAAATTAACGAGGCGTTTAAATGGAATCTACTGTAATTTCCTGCGTTAACTTTCTACTTTTTTTAACACGAAAAGATGAGCTTTTATGATAAATATTTTTCTAATAATTAATCAATTTTCTCTTTTTTCACAATGAATCACTATGAATTACTTTCATGATATAAGATGTCATTTTTTGCTGACAAATTTCTATTAAAAAAAATACTTCTTGAGTGAAAGTAATTGTTCTTATGATACTCGTTGCTGTTCTTTCCTTTGAAATTTTGACTCTTGCTGTAATTTCTGGTTTTTAAGAAATACTTTGATCTCTATGCGTTTCTCATTTACATGAGCTATCTTGACTCCAGAACTATTTTTTCGCGTTATGAAAAATATTTTGATGAAAATGAATAGCTAAGTAGTTGAGGAATTTAGATCTTGTCAGATAAATTTTTCCAAATCTAATTTTTATTGATTCACAGTAAGAGATATCAATCCATATATGTTGACACACCGAAAAAATAATGCAATATTAGCCAAATGGATTATGTTAAACTGAGTTATTGGTAGTCTAAACGGTGATCTGATTATATACTGCATAGAATGATGTTACTGTTGGAATGCGTTAGTAATATTTTGACCAGAATATGATTGGAGTTTCTAAACAGATAAATCAGCTATTTAACAATAATCGTTTATTATAGAGGCAGACGGTAACATTACAGGTAAAGTTACAGTGGAACTGGACGCAATGAAGTTCTCATCAGCGCAACAGAACTTTATACGACAAATGGTCAATGTTTTCCGGATCTTTGTGCAGTGGGGAAGTGTTCCTTTCATTGTATACTTAGGTAAATTTCTTAAATTTTGTTTTGGAAGAATTTTATTCAATCAGTTTAAAATATGGAATTCGCATAGATGATGTTGGATAACCTGGATAAACTTCATCAAAATGAGATTGGAAGAATTTTTTATACTTGTAAAACATGATTAAAATTTGATTCGGATTTATGTGGCAAATTTTACTGACATAAAATTTTCTCTTAAGATGGCATAATAAAAAAATTAAGGATTCTTTTGTCTTTTGAAATCGGAATCGAATTCGATGATCATTAATTTTTAGGATTTCGTCATGGTGCAGACCCACAACCCAATGGTGAAATAATACCATTCTCATTGACTGGTCTTTTTTACGGTTGAATCCTTGGTTTGAAATTAATCAGTTTCCGTTAGCTTTTCACTCATTTCTAACGATGTAGAATATGTTTTAATTGTTGAAAGTATAATTTGTTCACTTTGTTATAAATTCTGTTTAGTAAAAGTTTTCTGCTACTAATAAAAAGTGACTTTCTGTGCAATGAAAAATATCGTTTATGCATTAATGTAATTGAAAATAACGAAAAAAAATGCGAAAAGTGAGGTCCAACGAAATATTAATTAGTGCCTAGAAATCATATAACCTTTCCTGCAGAAATCATATGACTTCTCGATTCATCAAATTACATATAGATATGTAAACATAGGTAAAAGCTTAAAAAGATTATTATCGTACTGCAGAGAATACAATCATTGAAACTGAGAGTTTTAGAAAGTTTGACATGGATGTCAAAGGAAGTTTCGGAATTACACAAAAGACTGCATATCAAGACTTCATATATACTAGAATAGATGAGGACTGCACGCGAAATTTTAAATTTTAATTAAAAAACCTGGATGCACAAAGAGGTAGTTAAAAATTGTATTTTCGAATCAATTATAACAAAACTCTATTTAGTTATTACGGCTAAAAAGGACGCCTACAAATAATCTAGAGAAATCGATTCTAATCTTAACTTGTCGAGATATCAACTATCATTTTCTTGAAAACGATAAAGAACGGAAAGATTGAAAATGCACGAAGTTACATTTTATATCTATGAATAAGCAAATCTTCGAGACTCACTTTCTAATTTTATAGAAACAGAAGTACGGGCTGACAATGGAAAAAAGAAATTGCAAATGTTTATTTATAATGTATCAATGGAAACAACTGCAATGCTTTTCCCCTTGTAAACAAAAATTGCTGGAGAGCAAAGAGGAAAATAAAACTTGAAAAATCTAAAATGATTACATGATGTAAATTTAATTAACGTATTATATCTTATAAGTTTTTAAAGAAAAAATATTTTGTAATTTTATGAAACATTAACTTATGAAGTGAATTGAAAAAGTTGATGGCTGATTTCATCACCTAGAAAATATCCCAAAACATCTTGTTCTTTTCCTTTATGCTCATTTTCTGCCACTTGTAGATATCCTTCATATTGTTGATCCTCAATTCTTTTACCTATAATTTCCGCATTTGAATCTTTTACTTTTACACTTCTGTTCTGTAAATCCTGAAATTTTTGATTTATAAATAGGAAAAAATCATTTAATAAAGTCCGATCTTTTTATTAATGTGAATATACATGCACCAAAAGTTATTGCATTTAAATCAATGCATGAAACATTTCATATCAAGCCTTGACAATATCTGATGGGATCAGTTTTCAAAATGCTAATTCTTCCGAACCGAAATAAACCGCTACTGCTTTCTTAATTGATTAAACCTTAGAAATAATAATTATGTAGTTAAATGGAATAGATATTACTTAAATTTAAACAAATCTAGGAATTTACAGTATTGCTACTCCAATATTGAGTAATTGGTCGTTCTTCTTTAATGTTTATGCACACTCCTCAAATTGGCATTTCGTAATGTTGCGAGACATAAGCATTTCAAAAGTGCCTTCAATTAAAATTTATCTATGGCGGATGGTCCGTCAAACTTTGTGAGTTTAATTTGAAATTCCTTGACATGTTAGGACTTTTCGACGTATCAGTGGTATGTATAATGGATGGATTTTATTTTAAACTTCACTTGATTAAATTTAGTTACGAATTTTCGATAAAATTTTTCAATTATTAATGAGTTACTGGGAAGAATTAAAGGGCGAAAATGATTTAGGTAATCTTCATATTAATTCAAAATTCATCCGATACTGACATTTAGATGTATGATCATTTAGAAGCATTATTTCATAAATTTTAATAGTTTCAACATTTTATTTTTCGGTTCTATTGTGTATTCCTTTCCAAAAAAATATTTTTGTGTTTTGGACATTAGCATAGATCATAACAATTTGAAGGAATACTTTCGATGCAATCCGCTAGTGAGAGGTTGCAGTCATTGTTACCCGATGAAATTTTGACCGTGTTTATCAAGAAACTTGCATTCAAACAATTCACAGCAGTTCAGGTATTGATTTAAGTTTCTGAGTTTAGGTTGAATAATTTTACCGTTACATATAAGTAACGGAGTAACGTGCGTTTCTAGACATACAATAATCTTAGAATATTCGGGAAATCTCGTGATGTCAGCTATTAAGTCATCTCTTATGAAAATACAAGACTCTGATTTAGTTCACTACATTCACGAAATCATTCCGCAAAACTTTGCTCTTTGATTCACATCGAATGCATGAAACAGTTCTCTACAGATTTTTGTGTTATCAACAGAAGCTATGGCACTGCCATAATATGAAACATCTCTAAATAAATATTGTTTGAAAAGTTTTTCGATGTCTTATTTGTAAAAGTTTTGCTTAAAACTTTGAAGGGAAATACACTTAATGAAATCTAAATTGTGGAGAGAATGTTCTAGTTTTCTTAAGATAGAACATCAACTGTTTATAACTAGATTAAGTGGGATAGTTTGACAAATCTAAGTCTTATTCAGGATTCTTACTGAATGGCTGGTCCAAAATTAGAATTAGTTTATGGCTATACTGGCTAGTAATCTAAATGTTTTGCTTATTAATAATCTGATCACTGAACATCATTGAATTTGTTTGTTTTATCCGAAATTAAATTCTGTAAAAATTTAAGTTCTGGAAGGATCATGTCATTTTCAATACCACAGTTTGATTTATGATTTTACACTTGTGATCATGTTTTCGTTGCCCATGTATTATGCATATTTTAATCTTGTTGCAGTTCTTGTTCTATCGACTTCTTTTATTTTTGTGAACTTTTTCTTTCAAAAGTCATTTTTTGTTATGCATTTGTGATAGATTTAGATGTTTCCTTTAGAGTTTTTGGAAATTTAGCAAGAAATTCTTCAAATTCATGCTTGGAACAAACTTGAATATAATTTCTGAGTTAAATGAGGATCGGTATGTCCTTCAGTGATTATTGGGTACTTGAATGCCAAGAATGCGTGAACATAGTGATTATCGATGGGGTGATTATTATATGTCGGGCGGACGTAAAGGCAAAAAGTCATGGGTCTTGGAATTAATTCATACTGTCAACCAAATGATACCAACCTTCAATGAACTATTTGATGAGGTGAGCTGTGAATTCGTGTGTCACTTTGTATTATGTTGAAAATCTTTCAAACCGAATTTCTAAAAACATCGTAGAAGTATAAGAAATGTTGGACAATCCTTTAAAACTTCTTTATTAATTGATTTATTTCATAGTTATTGTATTGTTATAATTTTGAAATGTTGAGTAAGAGAGTTCTTGATGACCTTTGCAATTTTGTCTAAGACCAATTGTACAAGTTTTCATGAAAGATACTGCTCTTCATGGCTAAAACCCACAATATTGTTCTCAAATGTAGCAAAGGATGACAACTTTGCTGCCATTCAAGCAATTTGATTGTATCGTTGTGGATGGATTACGCGTTAATTTTAACTCATTATCGTTCAGGAAACATTCTATGTGTTTGCATTCATCGTTGTCATATCATCCTTCATGATTGCTTTCTTTCTGGCTAAAGTGGTTGGCGTACGGATTCGCGAATATCCACTAAATGTGAACCGTGAATGGCGTGATGCACGGCCAGCAAATCCTTTTCGTTTTCCATGGAATCGAAGCAGCGATTGATGCGATTGATGTACTTTTGATTCAGAATTTGGATCTTTGTATAACTGAAGGAAAAGAAGCATGTTATCATTCTTGATTCAGTCAGTAGTTACATTAATATTTGAATTATTCATCATCCAAAATAGAACTTTATCTAGGTAACAAAGTTAAAACAATAATATTTACGATGTTACAAGTATGTATTTTAACTGCCTATGTATTATTGCATCTTCAATGTTAGAAGGCGAATCATTTTTTTTTGATAAGATTTTTTGTGTCATTGCGTATAATAATATATTAATATGTTGTGCTGTTTATTCCAAATAATTTTTTCATCATTTCTGTTTTCTTAATGGCGTAGGTCTCTTTTTTTCTTCAAATTGCGCTTCCTGAGTCAGTTGATCTGATTTTTTTTTCTTTTTTAGAATTGATCATGTGACAATCCGATCATATTTCAGCGTTTAATTGTCCTTTGTAAGCTTATGAAGCTTTTCATTAAATCAAAACATTTCAATTTTCATTTTCTAACAATTTAGCACGAAATATCTTTGAGGAAACTTATTCAAAATGTATAAAATGAGATGTATCAAATCTTATTTTTTCTTTTCCAAAATTTTTATAATTTCAGCTATATAGCTGAAGCTGGCTGTTTTTTAATGACAGTTTTGCCAAAGTCTTCTCACAAGCGATTTTTTCTCCACTAACACTAACACTAACACTAACACTCATACTTTCTTCAGCAATAATCATATGTATTGTTCATTGTTATTTTTTTAAACATAAATCTGCAGAAGGCAAGCAGTCTTTTGGGGTTGATGGATCAGAAATTTACTCGGACATTGAATTGTGTATTTTTATTTGATCTAAATAATGATAGAATTGTGTCGAACCTCTACTTCCCACACAAGCATAATCAATTTTCGCTAACTGTTCAATTAAACTTAATAATCAAAACGAGGGGCGTGGAGTTGTACTTGTATTTACATCCCAGTGCTGCAGAGCTTTTTCTATTATTATTATAACAAATAGACAAGATTGCGAAGTTACTGAATGACATTTCCATGACATCATTTGTTCATTATGAATCTAGATAGTTTTTCGAAACGTATCATCGTGTAAGAACTTGGCACTTTTTAGGAACAAGCAATACAGCGTTTATTGAGGTTCCAAGATGTTATTGTGCAAGCACCAACTGGTTCCGGAAAAACCCTCGCATATGTTTTACCACTATTCACTCTTTTATGGAATAAAAAAAAGGTGTGTTTATCGATTATAGGAATATTCCAACTGTCATTATAGGAATATACTGCAGAATTAGGGATGTTTACATAATTCTGAAGCCATAAACTTGTTGGGAATAATGTGTCATGTGGAATCGTGTTTTACAGGTTTGGCCGGAAAATGAAATAGGTGCAGTTATTATTGTTCCAAGCCGAGAGTTAGCAAAACAAGTTGGCACAGTTTGTAAATTCTTTGCGGATGCGCTTTCTCTCAGTATGTGTGTAATGATTGGTGGAAAAACAGGAAAAGGCAACTCAAAGTTAACCCAGTCTTTAAAGTTTGTTTTACTCCCACCGTTCTTCATCAAATGAAAATAACTGTCGTTGGTGGTATTATTATATATAGAATTTTAAATCTGTAATTACAATTTTCCACTTTATTGCTAAAAGTTGCAACGGAAGTAAATTGTATTTGTTGGTAATATCATTTTGAACGTTTACTTATGCTTTCGAATGTTTGAATAATTTATAGGATGCATTGGTATTTATTCTATAAAAAAGTTTAATTTTAGCGCTGCAGTAATAATAGCTACTCCTGGAAGATTGCAGTCATTAATATCATGTAATTCAGATTTCAAAAAAGCTTTAAAAGCTCTTGAAATATTGATTATTGATGAAGCGGATCGATATACCGATCCAAATTTCAAAGCTAGGTAAGTAAAAAATTTAGCAGTGTTACAAATTCAAAATCTACTTTCAGTCTTACCATGATGTAAGAGCTTACATTCAGTTATTGCACATATCATTTTAGCATGACTGAAATTTTGGAATCTTTGCCCAAACAGAGGAGGACTGGTTTATTCTCTGCAACGCAGGCCAAAGAAGTCGAAGAAATCGTGAAGTTTGGATTGAGGTTTTTCATTTCAATAGTATCGTCTAAATTATTAGCTATCAGTTTGCTTTGCTAAACATTCTAAATTTGGATAAAATGTCGAATTTCTAAATTTTTACAGAAATCCCACACAAGTTATAATTACAAATTATGGTTTAATGCTTGATTCAATTGATTCGGTGAAGACAATATCACCAATTACGCTGAATAATTTTTATGTGGTTTGTTTTTCTCAATTTAGCTTTCAAATTGTTTCTGAAATTCTCGCAATGTGCTTCGTTATTCTCGCAATGAAATATATCTGCGATCACGGGAATAGAAAAATGAAAAGTATTTTTCTTCTGTTTTAAAACTGACATTTTTAATGCTCTCGACAGTGCATTTTTTGAGAATATTTTAAAATATCAACTTATTTGTTTTTTTTTTAACGTCTCACTCATTACTTCTCGTGAACGTCTCCAATCTCTGACTGTTTCTTTTTCCCAAATTTGGTTTTTTGCGCTTGAGTTCAATTTGTTTAGGTAGTGAAAGCTGACCAGAAATTACATCTGTTGATAGAATTTATTCGAAATCATCCAAAATCAAAAATACTAATCTTTTTTTCGACTTGTCAATGTGTTGAATACATGCAGATAATATTGAAGAGTTTTATTAAAAAAAGACAAATATTTGCTTTGCATGGAAAGAAAAAGAAAAAAACAAAGAACCAGGTATGATTTTTGACTTATCATTTTATTTACCGTCTCTCTTTAATTCAAGAAAATTATATTTTATATAGTTTATATCCTATAAAGCGATTAATTATAATAAATAGAGCATTATTTTAGGAATGCATTCAAAAATTTGGAATTTCCTGGATTTCAAATTTATCTATTCAAATTTCGATTAATTTATCCTAATTATAGTTGCAAAGTTTCCGAAGAATTGGCAGATCACTAATGCTATGTACAGATGTACTCTCTCGGGGTATCGATGTTGATAATATCGATTGGGTTGTCCAGTTTGACGTGCCAAAACAAACTAGGTTTTTTTTTTTCACTTCGTTTTTTTGCTTTAACCAAATCTATTTCTGATTTAGCAGAAAGCTGGAATCAATGATTCATTAAGCACTTATGATGAGTTCTTAAAAGTATAAATGAAATTAAAATAATATATAACAAGGAAACCGTTAAGGTTTCATGTTACATCCTCGAAAAATGGTTATTCAGAATTTCTGATCCAAAGAAGTACGGTATTAATTTCTAAAAGATGTGTTAGGAAATTTATCGGTCTTAATACAAGTGAAATTTTTCGCATGGGAATGATTATTTAACATATATAAAATCACATTAAGAAAAATATCAAGAGAACATAAAATGATGGTACCATTTTTTTCAATCCATTTTAAAACTTCAAGATGGGATATTTCATGTGCCTCAAGCTCTTAAATATTCTTTTACCTTAGATATACAAAATCAGCTTACTTACTACTTGACTAATAATCAAAGTACATATCTATAATATTAAGAACTGCTTCTGAATTTTCCAGTTGGTTTGTCCATCGTGCTGGTCGGAGTGGAAGGTGTGGTAAATTAGGAAATAATGTATTGCTCCTTACACCAGAAGAAACAGCTTACATCGAGTTTATCCAAAAATACGAGAAAGTTTCGTTGATTGAAATGGGAGTAAATTTGAAGGAAAACGATTTTGGAGCGGAACAGATAAGACTGCATATTGTTGAGATGGCCTCAAAGGAGCGGTATGTTGCTTTTTGAACTATTCAACTAGAACGCAAAGTCTTTTGCTGATTTGAGAACTCTTCATTGCATCTCAACAGCCACTGTCGTACTATCCCACCATAACAAAGGTATTACTTAGTGCGTGGTGATTCAAAAGAACATAGTGCCATTTATATAGCGTGGAGATTGGCGTTCAAAATCTGATATATGCATTTAATTAGTTTTTACGACTTGTAAAACCTCATAAAACAGTTAATCAAACTTGTTCAGAGAAATCTTGGAGTGTGGTACTCGAGCATTTATGTCATTCGTTGAATCATATGTACGGCATGATTGCAACGTAGTATGCTCCTTTAAAGGTAATGAAGTCTTTTTTTTCATTTCATTTATCTCCTACGAAATATTATTAGCCAAAGTAATCACGGAATTCAGAAATCTGAAAAGTTTTCAGAACTCTAAATTGTAGACTTGGATATTATTGGTTATGGCCATGCTTACGGGTTGCTGCGTCTTCCGCGTATGAAAGAATTCCAGCGTAGCGATTTGAGTAAATTTAAACGCTCTGAATTGAATACTTCAGAAATACCTTATAAAAATGTTGAAAAGGAGAAGCGGAGACAAGAAAAGCTTTTGCTTTTGAAAACCAAGGATAAATCAATAAAAAAGGTATATTGCTCAATTCCAATATCTTTTTCTTGCATTATGTTCGCCATTTTATGAAACTACTGAGTCCTCATTGAAGCTTTTGTGGCTATAAGTCAGAATTGTAGTAAATTTGGGTACATAGACATTTCATAAAATTGCAGGCAGGCAGAACTAAGAAAAAGAGATGTGTCAGGCAAGCATCCAAAAATTCCGTGAAAAAGCGACGGCACAGCGAAACCGAAGAGAACATGGACGATCTCGAATCAGATTTCGCACTGCTAAAGAAATTAAAAAAAGGAAGACTGGAAAAGAAGGAATATAATGAAGTAATGGTTGATAGTTCCTGTTAAATTATCAGATGTTATTAAGCTTCAGATTTCATTACGAAAATTTTAAGACGTAAAGCAAAATTGTTTAAGAAATTTACATTGACGTATGAAATACCTTTAATGCTTAATTACGATATTTACGTACAAGGAGATAAGGCAAAGCTAAGAGACTTATTGACATAGGAAGTGAAATGCTTGTTTATTGTGATATTGTGTATTGACTATTGTGAATATTTGAAATTTCGTTGATGGACAATAGTCACACAATCTGTTAAAAGCAAATTTCGGGTTCTGCACAATTTCAATTAACTGATTAAATGAAGACATATCTAAAAATACTTAATCAATAACGACATAAATCTCTTGTCTATTCACTGATGTGTAAAGCAATACTGTATAGAATTCAGGAATCAGTTTTATATATTCTCCTTGGATTGATGTTGAGTTTGTTCGGTAAATGCATTTTATTACTCACAGTTATAACAATTCTACTCTGCAACAGAAAAACTTTTACAATGAAATGTGGGGAAGATGGCACATTGATGGACCTCGTAAGGCGAGAAAAAGTAAAGGTGGAGAATTCAAAAGTCATAAAAATTAAATTTGAAATTGAAACGGTGAGTATACAGCAAATGAAAAATGATAGGATGAAAAAGAAAAAAAAGAGTCTATAAAGGAAGAACACGGATATCAACGATCAATCCGCTTTGCTCTTCTCCAAAACTTAAACATATCTCAAAACTGTCGGGATTCCCACCGTTCAGTGAAAGTTTCTGTAAATATTCGAAGTTTTTCGTAGACTAACTGGCGCCCTATTCATCACTCACAATCAAAAAAGAATGAAATAATTTCGCTGGGAGAGAGACAATGAAAATGAATTATGATAACATGTTTCCACGGCGTCGTCCATTCCGCAGTATCCAATAATGACTTCAACTTAAAGTAGCAAACACTGAAAGGAACTTTTAGGCCGAAATGGATTCATTTTATCGTTCGAAAAGCCCGTTAATAATATATCATCTCGCTGACAATCTTGCGTATACCTGAAACTTCAACGATTTAATAAAACAAATATTTCGCAGCTATAATATACCTAACACATTAATCACGGAATTTTACCAAATAGAAACATTTTTCCTTGTTTCTGTTTCCAAACATTTACTTAAAAGGAATATAAGTTTAATTATTCAAATGTAGACAGAATAAGTTCATTTGACTAGATTTAACGCAACAATATGTCCAAGAATTATATCAAAATTCAGATACACTATACCTTATTTGAATAAAGAATACCAAATTCCGAATACCACGTTTGGAAATCAGTAGTACTCCATATATAAGAAAAAATGAATGACCTAGCAGTTGGCGGAGATGACAAATAATACATGTAGGAAGATGAAAGGTTGATCCCCCATCTTTTTAACTTTCTACTCCACAAGCAAATTTCCAATAATTCTTATCATATATCACTACCAACTGAATAATACCTTATTCCATTTCGATGATTTTTGCATAATTCATAAAAACATGAGTAAATAACTAAAGGATACATAAGTACAAAATTTCCAAAGTTGAAACTTACCGCACTAAATCACTAGCCGTTTGAGAAACCGTCGTACGACGCAAATTACGTTCTCGGCGTAGTTGTTCTACAACGCTTCGAGCTTGCTGCACGGAATGAGCATCTCTTGCACTCATTTTATTCGTATTTTACAATCAATTTATGAATCCTGCACAAAGATTCAAAAGGTATGGTTTAAACTTACTGTACAAGTCGTATATTAAATATTTGTTGTTAATATAAGAAAATTAAATATTGTATGTAATAATCAGAAATCCAGATCTCCAATTAAAAAAACACGTAACGAACACGTATGACAGGCAAATATCTTCAAATATCAACACCCACCTCTCTAACAGCGATACGTAACGTTAGTCATAATTTAACGCGTTGTTGTTATATCCTGACGCGCTGCGTGGTTTTTGTTGCGAAAGGTTAGTTTAATCTACGTGTGGTTATTTCTGATCATAGTGATTCAAGATACAAGGAGTCGTTCAGTTTTTCAAAACTAGAAATTTTTATTTCAGAGAAATCGCAAATATGGAAGTTGATTTTCCACGTGAGGACTTATCCGTAAGCAGAAAACGTCGGGGAACATGCTCAGATTATAATGAAGCAACGAACACCAAGGTGAATTTTCAATTGAAGTAATGTAGAATTCTTCAGTGCAAAAATTGTGCTAATAATCGTACTGATAATGTTAAATTAATAACTATGATGGGGTCACAAATAGCGATAACAGCGTTAAATAATAATAATAATGTCATAATAGTAGTAATAGTAATACCAATAATAATAATTTATGATAATAAATAAAAACTAATGGGAATGATAATAATAATGATGGCAGAAACAGAAAATAGATGACCATGACTATCGCCCAGTGACGATGGTGATCATTGATAATAAACGATTGTAATAACTTAGTAGTAGTGTAATAACAATAGTAATAAGAGTAATGGTATTATAAAATAAATTGTAAAGAGCTACTTAGCAGGATATCAAAGGATAAAGGGGTCGAAATTATCAAAGTTGTCAAAATTTTCAGCAGCGATCAATCAGAAATGAGTCAAAGTCTGAATATGATGGTGTATGGAATCACCGTATAACTCCAAATGTTGTTAGTGAAGGAATGCTTGGATTGGGTGTTATTATGAAAGTAAGTTTTTGAAGTGGTTTACAGTTTTTTTTTTTGTTTCACGAACTTTATGTGAAGCAAGATATGGCTTCAACGACTAAGTTGGGAATTTTTTTAATGAATTCTTCTATGAAAGTATTTAGATTAAAGAGACAGAGATACTATTGGAATGCTCGGATAGTGTTATTGTTAAAGTTCCTGTTCAAAATTTTGGGAGCTTGCTGTTGGAAACATTAAAGAATTCATCTCTTACACTGGAAGATATCTTTAAAATTGGTCAAATGCTAGCATTTAAAGTGATCAGAGCTAGAGAAATTCATGGTACTTTTATAATTTTTAGTTTTTATTTTTTGTATTTAATTTCTACAAAATTCGATCTTAACATTTGTAGTATGTAATGCGAAATAAAAGTTCTCTTTGCTTACGGTAGACTGGGGGAATATTTTGGCAAAAGTTCTCTCGTTTAACCTAAAACTTCTGCAGATTTAATAATAATGTCATTTTATCATTTTAGATTGCAATTTAAGGTTATCGAAAATTGTAATACTGCCATTAATCAAATTTAGCAAAATGTTTCGATCAGTTGACTAATCAATTAAACGTGAAGAAATAAACAGTTGTACATGAAGATGAGCTTAAACAAGCAGAAAAAAAAGAGTTTGCGCATTTTATTTATAGTTACTCAGAAAAAAGGAAACAAGACTTCATATTCATATCCTATTGTCAGTTGTGATCCACTAGTTGTCAATTTCCATCTCAATCCTGGTGCTCTAACCAATGGTCTTGTGCTTAATGGTATTGTGGAAAGTGTAGAAGATAAAGGTATAATTTCAAAAAAACTCTCTTATTTATGATTTAAAGTTGTTTTTCTTCTATTTCTATTAGTCTTAATGAAAAGATTGTTTCAGGTGTTATTATCAGTCTTGGATTGCAATCAGTTGAATTAAAAGGATTTCTAGCAAAAAAACATTTACCATCCGCCGCTTTTGAAGTCGAAAATTTAGCACAAGGACAACCACTATTGTTAAGAATACAGAATGAAAATTCAACAAATAAAGTAATATCAATTTTTCAATTTTAGATAGCTTTATATTGAAACTGTAATTAATTTCTTTTCTTGTTTCAGAGATTAAATTTTCTCTGAATATTTTGAGCAATAACTTCTTAATTTCGGAAGGTTTTCAAAAGTTCATTAAATTAAATTTTTTATTATAGAAAGCACGAGTCATTAGTCTATCTATGGTACCTGAAATGGTATGCTTAAACGATACTGCTATAGAAACGCTCAAACTGAACGATTTAATGCCAGGCACTTTACTTTTAGTAAATCCATTGCAACCAACGACCAACGGCGTTTATGTCAACATTGGGAATGGTGAACATTATAGTTTCAGATGATTTTTTAAATTTGATCGTATCAAGTTTTTGTAAATAATATTTTCAACTTTTGTTAAATTATGGGAAGATCTGAATAATAAATGTGTTTCTTCGAAGTAAGGAAATGATCCTGGAAGAAATTTTATAAAGGCTAGAGATCACTGATTGTATCACTGAATCTCGAAATTGAGATTGAGATCCCTCTTTTCAGGATTAATGCGCGGAAATTGGATAGACATGATTTAGTTCTATTTTCAGTATTTTTCTATATATGTCTTGGAACAATAAAAGACATTCCTTTTTTTCTAAAAGAAGTGGTTTTCTTTTTTTGGTTTTTGTTAGTTTCATAAATATTTCAGGCATAAAAGGATATGTAAGCAGGCAACATTTACCACCGAGATATCGCAACGACCCATTCAAGTGTTTGAAGCCTTTTAAAACAATTGTGATGTTTTGTCAGCAAAATAGCAATCTGTTAGCATTGAATGCTCATCCGGATATTATTGCCGTTAGTAAGGTCGTAAAACGAACTAATTTTGGAGTACGTTATTTTCTTCTGTTATTCATAACTACTTAAATCAATAATGACTAACGGTTGATGCATTGAACTTTTTTCTGTAATATATATAATCATATTCAGAAAGCTATCACCATTAATTTTATTTGGTTTTTCTCTGTTGTGACTGATCGTTATCACTTTTTTATTTTTTGCTTCTTTTGGTGTAAATTAAATTCAGTAAATAATAGATGAATAACTATGCTTGATTTTTAATGGATCTAGTATTTTTCTCTCATTTTATAATTTCAATATAGAATTTTCAACAAATTTGCCTTGTTTCGTTTTCCCTGCTTTTGGTTTTCAGAATATTCACATTGGCGATATTATTGGTTGCAAGGTAAGCAGTGTGGATAAAAATGGAAATGTGAGTTTTGATGTGTCAGTACATAAAGATGAAAAAAATTCGTTGGTTACAGCATTCGCGAGGAAAACTGAACTAGAAGGTTTACATCCATCTTTATATTTCTACTCTATGGATTCTTTATTTTTCTGTGTGTTTAAGTCAATAATTAAAAGGAATGTAATGGATCTCTTCTAATGAATATTTCAAAGTTGTCATAGAAATTTTGTTTTTTATTTCTAAACTAATGAAATTTTCGGTGCATTTATCCTAATGTCAGTTGATGAATTAATTTATTTAATCAGATATTCATTGCGCTTTTATTTGCGTAAATGTACTTTGCAGCCTACATCTGCTTGGCAGAATTCTCAGTTTCAGTCATTTCTTTAATTTGTCCATTGGTGCGGAATCGGCAGCTGTCAAATTTCTTAAGCATCATTTTAGATCGTGTTGAATACAAAAAGGGAACAACATATCAAGCACGTGTGCTCTCATTCAAAATGGTTGAAAGAATATTAATAGTTGCGACACGGAAAGATATTTTAGCGCAAAAAATGGTCGGTGTAAAAGTAAGGCTTCTTTTCCAATTTTTAATATTTCATTGGTTTATCATGTTATTGAAATCGGTTTTTAAATAATTATTGTTTTTTCTGAAATTAAACAGAGACATGAATGGAATACTTTGACTTTCATATAATTACAGTTAATAGCCCTTCAGTTTGCTTTTAATATACCCGTCTTTTTGTCATATTTTCAAATTATTGATTTAATGCATTCCGTTATTTATCATTTTGTAATGAAAATGTTGGATGAATATATTTGCTCAATTTATTTATCCCCTTCTTGCAGGATGCTGTTCCTGGTGAAAAAGTCACTGCAAAAGTGCAGTCTGTGCTAGCTAAGGGATTATTGGTCAAAATATATAATTCAATTCCAGGATTCATATCCAAAATCCATCTTTCTGACAAGTTGATCACACGAATTGACAAACATTTCGTCGTTGGTAAATTTTTTCCGTATTTTATTAGATTCTTTATTAAGCCCAAGTAATTTATCTCTTGATTACCATCGGAATTGTCACTCATCTTCATTTCAATCCATCAGTGATGTTGTTGAATAACATCTGAGGTTTTCTTCATTCGTTAAGATCTTCATGGAATATTAATCATATGATTAGTTTTTAGAAATGATATCGTTTGATAAAATCTGTGTTTTTCCAAATATGTTTTCTGTAATATTTGTTATTTTATATTTATTTTTATCTTGAGGTGACGAGCTGAATTGTCGTATTTTGAACGTGAATAAGTCTAAAGAGCAACTTATGCTGACAAATAAGCAATCCCTTATAACAAACCAAGACACAATTATCAAGAATTATGCAGAGGTTGCTACTAGTACAATATCCACTGGTTATATTATCTCTCAGCTTCCAAATGGTGGACTTATCATAGGTTTTTATGGCGGAACTCGCGGATTCATGTTTCCAAAAGAAGCGGAACGATTAGGAACCAACTTAAAGTATGTCTGGTATTGTTTTCCAGTCTTGTTATTTCGATGAGTATTTTCTTATCCAACTACGAAATCGTAGAAATTTTTTACTTCACTTCCAATCGGTAATGAATACGATCTACAAAATTAATTCCAGCTTCTCAATTTTTAGAACGATTCATCTTCTTTTCTTTAGAATTGGCCTCACAGTCCGTATTCGCGTGATCAGTGTTGATCCGCTACGTGAACATATGTTAGTTGCGGTAGTGGATAGAGCTAATGGTGGAACTCCGATTGCGAAGACTCAAGTTTGATTTTAATCTAGATTTCCGGAAAATTGAATGATTTATATTAATACTGTTTAACGGAGCTTTATAAGCCAATTATTAAGATGAATTATCTTTATTATTGTTGAATGAAGCTAACATTCCTAGTCAATGGTTTCAATTTCCTCCGTTCTATAGCTTGAGCTTTAGATCAAAGTAGCTGATTTAAAAGTAATTCTTTGAAATTTGAAAAAAGTTCTATCGAGGAAGGAAGGATAAAAATAAATTTCTGGTTATAAATTTTTTTTTTCTATTGATGTTTAAACTTTAGCCATTTGTTATCGATGAAGAGAATCTTGTATCTTTTTCGGCAGTTGTTATGAACATTTCGTCAAATGACGATAAGTTAAAACAGAACGAGATTTTGAACGTTGCTGTTCGGCTTGGAAAGAAATCGGTTGTTTAACTCATTTTAATTATTCATTAGCAATGGTTTTTTCGCTTTTTTCATTTACCCATATAAGAAGGAATAGAGAATATCATTCTATCGATTTGAAGGAAATTTTTTATGGAAGTCAGTCTTACTTCAGAGTGGAAAAGTGCAAGCATTTATTCCAAAAGAATTACTGAGTGATTACCTTGATTTACCATTCTCTTCACTAAGCGAAAGCATTGCAATTGGAAGTGTGCTGCCGAAAGTTACAGTGCTAGGTGATGTTGCCGGAAATCTTAAGGTTGATCAATTTTCAATCCAAAATTTATTTAATGTTTCAAAGTTCAATTTTTAAGACTATTAATTTTATAGATAGACTTGATTCAGAGCCTCATCAAATATGAGTAAATTATTGCTCAGTTTAAGAAGTTATATCATTATACTACTGATAGAGTAACAAATGTTTCAATTTCTGCTGCACAGAAGTTTTGAAATTAATGGGATTCTATTGAAATAATATTTCAGATGGCGGGTAAACGTTTCATGATCGATTGGTTAGAGAAACATCCGCGCATCATTGGTATTCAAAATCTTGCCAAAGGAGAACTTGTTTGTGGTAACATAATTCAGAAGCATCGGAAAATGGGATATTTTGTTGAATTGGCAGGTGGCTCAGCTCTTACAGCTCCAGCACGCTTTATACGTCCAATGTCAATGCGTAAGTTGTTGACATGATCAAGTATCTTCTTCAAAAATCCTCTGAATTTATGTTTTTGTGTCATTTGTGTTATATCTGAGATATTTTTGAAGCTGGTACAATTTATTGAAATAATGGCGAATTTTTTAGATGAACTTCAAATCGGACAGACCGTTGTGGCACGAGTATTATCAGTTAATCTGGAAAGGAAACGATTTGCTTTGATCTTGGATGTAAGCTAATTGTGATATATTGTGACTTTTGCTACTCTCTAATATTCATATTTATGAGGCTTCTTCACTCTGGTCTTTGTTTTATTCCAAGTTTATTTTAACATAAAGAAGACTTTCTGATTCAAGCGTTTCCAGATACATCTCTGTGTTCCACCTGGTGCAGAATCCGACTATTTTGCTCCATCTATGGTATATTATGCTTTGGAGGAACTGAATTGGTTTATAGCAAACAATCCGAATATTTCTCAAGTGCCGAAAATCGGAGAATGTATTAATGTAAATCTCATAGAGGTCTCAGAACACAGTGTTGTTGTACGGTGTGCTGATAATTCAAGTTTCAAGGGACATGCAGTAAATGGCATTAATATTTTGCAGGTTCTCTTCCATAACATAGAATGATATAATCTGTAAGCGGTTTTTAATAATTTATTAGAAAAGAGAATGCTTAATTCAGTACCAAGGAAGTTGTTTTCTTCTTTGTTGGAAAATTTTTTTCGAAAAAATAGATTTGTATTATTACTTGCCTTTTTTTGATAAGTTTTATGAAAAGTGTTTGAATTTGAGTCAGAAATATTTTTTTAAGTCTTTGCTAATAAAAAATTTAGAAAGGAAGTTGTGCAAAAGCATTAGTTTTGGACGTCAAATTGCCAGCTTGCGAATTGGTTTTGTTTCTTCTGAACAATGATGTTCGGCATTTGAACGAGGTATTGAACAGAAATTGTTATTATGAGTTTCATAAAAGCAGTTCTATGCATGCCTTCCTGCCAATAAATTAAATTAGTGCAAAGAATATTCGTCTTTTGCACTATTTAATCAACTGGCTACTTAAGTTATGGTTGTAAATTGCGCTGAAAGTAGGGAAGATGAGAGGTCGATGTAATTTCAGTTCATTTGCTCTAAATTGAGTTATATTTTCGGTCTAAAATTTGTTGCTTTCGAAGTCACTGTTCACTTTCTCAGCAATGAATTTTTTCCAAAATTTTATAGAAAACTCTACAGTCGCTAGTATGCTGTAAAAAGGAGTTCGATGCGAAAGTATGGTTGCAGAAAAGAGAATATGCGGTTGCGACAGTAGAAAGTGAAAAATCGGCTTTTGTAGTTTGCATCCCAATAAGAATACATCCGAATATGAACACTGTTTCTGCAAACTTGGGTAAGCTGCAACTAAATATGAAAAGCTGTACTAAATATTTAATTTCCTCAAACTTTTCCCGCAACACTCACTGGTAATAAGTTTGCGGTAGCAAAAAGAATTCTGTCATAGGTAGTGATTATGTTTAATTTATATATTGCAGAGCAATTAAAATTACAAGTAATATATCTCGAATTTATCTCGAAACAACATACGAAAAGTGATCATTTTGTTCAATTTTGAGCTCGGCTCGTTAACTGAAAAAATGAATTAGGGAAGATCGTAATAATCGAAATACAGACAAAGAGAAGACAGAAAAAAGTGTAATCATTATATTGCTTATGTTCATAAAGGAATCAAAAATGAGAAATTGAACGATTTTACTAATAATGTGTTATGATTAAGAATATTGTAGATGAAAATGATAGTCAGTGGATGATTACGCCCAAGCTTGTTGCTGGCAATGTCGTGATTGGAACTGCAATGAAAATATTGGAGAAATTGACTCATACAAAGTTTAAAGTATTGTTGTTTCATTATTTTATACGAAAACTTAAAAGAACGATAATTTGCTTCAATAGATTGTACTAGTATCGTGAATTAGTTTATCTCTCAAATAATTATTTTTTATTGATTAAATTTATCGTTTGAGGTTTTCCATATTTTCAGAATTTTTTATTGTCGTTGTTTTTTTGGCTAACTTTCTTGTTTACGTGTTTGAATCCTATTTTTATAGACATCCAGTAAGACAGCAAGAAAGAAAAAATTGAAGCAGTTTGCGATTTATAAAGCAAAAGTTAAGGGGTTGTGGTCCAGAGGTGATTTACACAATGCTGTTGAATTAGAATTACCCGATGGCAGTATCGGTAAAAATTTCCGTTTTTCTGAAAGGCTTACTTAAAACGTTTATTGCTCAACTTATTAAGAATTCAACGTGATTCATTATATAATTTCTTCTTCCTTTTGTGATATTTATCTCTTTTGAAGATAAATTTGAAGACTATTGTAATAAATACGGTATTGACAAAATGTTATAAATACATCTAAATTTGTATTTTAGGACGTCTGCATGGGTCGGAATTTGACGAGAGTTTCTTGAATCAAACTTCTCATCCAGTTCAAAGTTTTTTAAGGAAAAGAAAAGGTAAAACAGTTGACGTTAAAATCATGTGTTTTACGAAATTGAAACAAAAAATGGAAAAGTTGGATTTTTCTAAACCAGAAGGAAAGGATGTGCAAAAGGGTGAAAAAATGGTTGTTGTAAGTTCTTTTTTCTTGTTCAGTCTTTGTTGATATATTTGGTTTGGTAGTCATATAAACAGTATGACAACCAATTAATTTTACTTGATAGAATTAGAAAAATTTTTGTACTAAATTTTATACGTAAAAACTCCAATTTAATTTTATATTGTTTCTGAAAATATTCTCAAGATCAGGAAATAAATGCAAAATACAACCCTAAATTTGGAATCATTAATATTTGGTTACTGCTAATGTTTGTAATTTTTATTTTAAATTTCAAGAAATATATATAATATATCTCAGGTGACACGTTTTGCCGAATGCACGATGAAAACTTGGAAACTGAACGAGACGAAGAGAAAACAGTCATTGTTAGGATATCCACAAAGTTATACGCATGGATCATTAGTTCCTGTTTTTGTTTGTAAGGGACCTCATATTGGAGTGGTCAGAGTGGAAGTTAGTCCTCATTGGAATGGTGTTATCCGAAAGCAAAATTTGTATGATGAAAATCTGGTATGTTTATGCTATTTCCGCTATCAAAATGAAACGTGAAATCGAAAATGTTATAAATGCAAATTATAATATATTAAGATGTAAGCTTCTATTTTGTTTAATTTGTTTACCAATCTAAAATATGTTGCAGATGACTAATCCAATAAATGATGCATCAGCATTAGTTGATATCGATTTTGAACCCGGTGAAAAATTAATTGCACAAGTTATCGGAGTGAATGTTTACAAGAATAGACGTGGCAAGTCGAGGCATCGAAAATGTTTGGAAATGACCCTAAAAGAAGCACGAAAGGTTATTCGTTAGTCTGCTAAATTTTTTCTTAACAATTATAAGTAAATTGTAGTTTTTTTAAATTCTAAACACTTTTTCGCGAATCTTGTTATTCTAGATCAAATTTTTTCGAAATTTAAGTAAAAAACTTTCATAATTAGCATTTTTGGAAAATTTCGTACAAAATTGAATTTTGTAGACATTTGAGCATGGTGATCGTGTGACGGGACGAGTTGTCGGTATTACACAGTCACCAAGCAGTGTCATACTGGAACTTACTAACAATCAGCGAGCTATTCTTACATTGAGTGGTATTACTGATAATTATCTGAAAGCATATGAAGCTATAAGGAATTACGAATTAAATCAGGTAATGTAGTTCTTTCCTTGTTTTTCATATATGTATTATAATTGTTCATTGTAACGAAAGCGATGCAACTAGAAGTAATACTTTTAAAGCTCTCCTAATCTTTAGTATATTGTAAATTCAGATTTATAATGTGCAACTTTTGCGTTTTGATGGCGACAAGGGTAGATGGTTTGCAATCACGGAGTTGCGTTGTAATTTTTCGCAAAAGGCAGAAAATGCATTGCATCTGTGTGGAACCGGTATTGAAGTAAGATTTGGTATTACAGCTACTTATATTCATATATATTTAAATTTGTTGTGATTTTCTTCGTTTTGTTCAATTATGCCTTAATATTTTTTTCTAAAATTCGCTTCATTTTCGCTGCTGTCTTGTATTAGTTTTACCTTTATTAATTTTCTATTTTTCTTTTAATGATCTATTTTTCTTCTCAGCACAGTTATGAAATCATGACTTTATTTCAGATAGGTTCAGAGCTTCAAGCGTTTGTAACTTCAGCCTCGGATGATACTTATATCTCTGTCGAAATCAGTCCTGGTATTACTGGTTGTATCACAAAATGCAAAAAGTACAATTTCTCATTCAGTTTCACATAAATCAATATGAAGTAAATAACCCGAAATCATAAATGAGAACTAACGAAATAATTCACTCAAAGGTCATTTCTGTAACGAAAGTATCTAATTCTCTTTATATTAAAGAAAAGAAAGTTATTGATCAAGTCAAGCAATGAACGTAATAGGTAAGTTATTATTTAAACAGAAATATTTATGAACACAAAAACCGAAACATTAAGGTGAAGAATTTTTCAGATTGTCGTTAAAACCCGATGATTTAATTAGAGTTCGCGTTAATTATGTATTTCCGAATGGCGGCTTGAAAGTAGAATTTGTCGATTTAATTGCGGAAGGTTCTACGGAAGAAGTGCTGGTTTTTTTCTAATTTCGTTGCGTCTTTGATTTTTTTTTCTTTCATATTTTATTAAATCATTTATTTTTCGTGATTACCATTTTTGAAATAAGTTTTTCGATATTCTCTACCAATATTATTTTAATAAATTATGAAGTACCTTAAATATGAATGTTTTAAAGAGGCCACGGAAGAGGCTGATAGGTGTTGGATCTGGTTCTGATATAACAATGGATTTGCCTCGAAAGAAGTCCAGAGCAGCTGGATACGTGGCAGCACATTTGAAGGAGAATGAATTACCTCAAGTTATTCCTATTGAAGCAAAAGTAGAAATTAGCCACTTTAATATTTATATTTGTCAGATATGCCATTGTTCCATTTAAGCTTAAGCGAAAGAGTTTTTGTACTACATTTTTAAGCTTCAACTCCTTGTCCCTTTTTTTGATTTCAGTTGCCGGAACCAGGCTTAGATTGGTCCCTAAAAGGATTTACACTAGCTGAATTTGCATCAGTAGGACAACTTAGTGAAATAGTGGATGTTTCTGCTCGAACTCTAATAGCGAACGATGAATCCATTGCTGATAATGTTGAAGAACGAAGCAGGCCAAAAAGTATGAAAGTTTTAAAAATAATTTTCTCGTCCAACATAAAGTACATGTTAGATACAACTTTGATTTTTATGATTCGGAAAATTTTCAGTTTTTGAATATATTTTTGTACTTCTTCTAGTATTTTGATGTATTTGGATGATGCAGATTAGGTAAGCACAATCTCAAGTTTTGAAGATCTTTTTTTATTAGGTAAATTCAGAAATATTTAGCCTAAAAATAATTAAATTGTGTATCATTCGTTGTAGCGAAAGAGGAATTTCAAATAGAAGAGGAAAAGGGATTACTAAATCGTGAACGAAAAATTCTCGAGACGAACTGGACCCCAGATAATATAAATGACTTTGATCGTTTAGTTGCCGGTACACCCAATTCTTCGATCTTGTGGATCCGGTATATTTGTATTTGTTTATAATTGTTTTTTAAGCCCTTTAGTGCAATCAAATCATCGTTATATGTTTTAGCGAAAGAAGTCTCTAGCACTAATTAATTTCCATTACTAATACTTTTCTAGGTACATTACATTCTTTCTGGAACAAAATGATGTAGAAAAAGCGAGGGCAGTTGCAGAGCGAGCACTTTCGGTTATCAACTTTAGGTTAATTCTTTGTTCATATAGTAATTAGTTTGTTCATATAGTTCATATAGTAAAAGATAAACTATATTGAAAAACATGGTGATTCTTATTAAGATTGTTCAGAGCCTACTCTGAATTATTTCTTATAAAAAATAATGAAAAGAAATATGATTTTGGTAAAATAAGCATATAATTTGGTAATTTCTTTTTGTTTTAGAGAAGAAGATGAAATTTTCAATGTTTGGACTGCATATCTGAATCTAGAGGGAAATTTTGGCACTAGCGAATCTTTGAGGATAGTTTTTGATAACGCTATCAAAAATACTGATGCTTTAAAAATGTATAAGCAAATGGTGAAAATATATCAAAATCTCGGGAAAATGAAGGTATATCTGAACGTATATACTTCACATTTTAGATTTTGATAAGTGTCTCGCTGGCAGCATATAGTTAACGGAAAATAAAAGAGAACTATTGTAGTATCGAAAGGCAAAACAAATCTTTGTAAAACTTCGTAAAACAAATCTTTGTGCAGTGAAATTTTACCATAATAGTAGTTTAGTTTAGAAGTCTTCTTTATAGAAAGATTTTAGTATATGCTTTGTTGAAAAATAGAATGCTTTTTTTTGAAGGTATGATCCAGGTAATGGATTTTTGAACAAAGATTATTTTAGGAAACCGATGATTTACTAGACGAAATGTTGAAACGTTTTCGTCACGATGATTTAGATGTTTGGTTCATTTATGGCCAACACTTGCTAGAAACAAACCGTTCTCAAACAGCAAAGAATTTGATGAAGAGAGCGATCAATTGTTTGCCTCAGAAACACCGTAAGATTCCGTTGATTTCACATCTCTCATAACAGTAAAGAAATATTGACCAGTATTAATATCTATTTCGTGATCATCTTACTTACTCGCATTGTTAGCGCATATTATATCAGAACATGAAGATATTTGATTTTTAATCTTGGAATGTAAACTATGATGGAATGATTGTGAAACGTGGTATGACAGAATGATTTAGTTAATTTTTTCCTCCGGTTTAATTTCAGACGTAACCATTTTGAGCCGTTTCGCGCAACTTGAATTCAAATTCGGTGATATGGAACAAAGCAAAACAATTTTTGAAAATATTTTAAATTCATATCCAAAGAAAACTGATGTCTGGACAGTTTATATTGATCTGCTCATCAAAGCTGAAAAAATTGAGGATGCAAGGTACTTTTTCTGTGCAAATATTCTTGTTCTAAAAATAGCAGTTCTTTCAGGGTGATCAAGTTTGATGTGAGTAAGAAAATTGATTAATCCTTAGTGCTACTTGCAGTTTTTGTAAAAGATTGTTTCAGGCAACAACTTGAACGAGTTACTGCATTAAAATTGTCCAACCATAAAATTCGATTATTTTTCAAGAAATGGATCGATCTGGAGCAAAGATATGGAAACGAAAAACAACAGAATAATGTCTGTTTTGTTTAAGTATTGCAAAAAAATTGAAGTCCCAAAACGAATCAGTAGAATTGTCGAATTAATTCATGACTGAGATGGAGAAGATGTAAGAGTTTGAATGAAGCAATAAAATCAAAATTTTAAGTTAAGTAGTCATGAAACATGCTGCAGTGTTTCACAATTCTTCATTTAATTTTTTAAATCATGCTTGTACCACATAGTTATTTCTAGATTATAGGCATAAGGAGTGTAGCAATTTGTCAATTTGTTTTTTTATTTTTCAGGTTAAAGAACGTGCTCTACAGTATTTACAAGGTGTTACGGAACTTATTACTAAAACGTAGTAATAATATTTGCTCCAAGTTTCACTTCATTTCACTCCAGTGTCTGTGTTTTCTTTTAGTCTTAGGAAGTCTTATATGTTATGGTTGACAGATCGATACTTAACGGTTTCGCTGGATAATGAACTTTAAGGATTTGTGAAAGAGAGGATTCATTCCTTATCTGATCTTACCTGCTTATTGTAAATATTTTGTTGTCGTCTATCAATCATTATTTTTGTAGTTTTATCAATGCCGTTGTCGTTGTCGTTAATGATGATCCTTTGTTGTTTTTGTTATTTTCAGTGTTGTTTGGTACGAAATGTTTGAATAAATTGCTCATTGCATGTTCTATATATGAACCGCTGTAATATCATGGATTATCCAGCTTCCATGATAGCTTTTCATGACTATCCATGATGATTTCACAATGCCGTTATGATTTATTTGCAAAGTTTTTCATTCTTCACGATCAAGACGAATAGTTCCTGTAAATTAAAAAGTATAACAAGAGTTATTAATATAGTTTTGTAGCAATTCATGAATTTTTGAATTTATCATTAGAAAAGTTTTCAGCTATTGTTGAGAAAGCATTTTTGATTTAAACGGTATAGTCTGAAAAGAGTCGGAATCTTAGTGTCCTAACTTTGTCAGACCATAGAAAAATGACAGAATATTCAAAATGGTATTTTTTTTAATACTGAAGTTTTCTCAAATTTAAGTTTCAAAGTTACCCCCGAATTTATGTAGTGTTAAGTAGTCGTGGTGAATCTCAATGAATACATATGTTCAACAATTGAAAGAATATGAGAAACGTCTTCGTGGTAATACTTTTTAGTCACTTATTTTTCTATTAAGTATAAAAGCGTAGTTAGCAGATGGTACAAAAGAATATTAATTGAATTGGTGGCAACGTAATAAACATTTTAATACTGTTGAATCGACAGAAAATGTTAAAATTTATAGATTTGGTATCGATATTTTATCACAGATTAAGAATCCTAAATTTAATAATGCTTTCGAAATATTTGCGCAAATAATTTTCGAAATTAAAAACACAAACGTTAATTTCATAATGTAATTTTGACATTATTGTGATCCAAAAAACACTTCAATTGTTAATTTTACAGTGCTGGAGCGATCGTTACATAGCGAAGAACAAAGACGACGCCAGCTTGGCTTTCATTGTAAGCAACTTGAAGCACAATTGCGGAAAGTTCAAAGAGATAATGAAAATATGGAGAAGCAGTTGAAAATTCTAAAGAAATGTTCGTCATGCTCACATCTTGGTAATTTTTTTAACTTTAGCCAATTTCCGTTTATTGCTGTTTCTGTATAATTTGTTGTTAAATTTCTACATCTTTATCATCACTTTTTCTTTCTGTACATCATGAATATTTTCGATTGGAAATCATCAGAATCATTTTTTCAAAATCCTAGATTATTGAAAAATTATCGAAGGAAAGTTTAACATAGATGTTGAAAAAGTATTTACTGTTTTTGAAAGTTGATAGTAAAAGAAACAAATTCTATTTTTCTCTTTCTGCGTTCTTGATCACTTCTTTGCTAGCTTTGGACTTTGAGTAAAAACTTTTGCAACTACACTTCTTTAATCAAAGCAAAAAGTAATTCCGTTCGCAGCGAGATAAAAAAAAGATAACAGAAATAGAAATAGAAAAGCATATTAATGTTATTATCCATTTTTTTTCTTTTACCACTTTGACTTTATCGCTTAAATGGTTAGTTGTTAGTAAGAAATTTGTCTTTTATGGTAGTTATTGTTTCATTGTTCATTGTTTTTTTTGGTTTCATTTCTGAAATAAAATTTTGTGTGATGAATAGTCTGCAGGAAAATGAAATTTTTGAATTAACTTCAATTTATTTCATTCCAGATCAGCGGAGTAAAAGTTACAACGCTTTAAATCAACTATTGCGTGGATCCGTAACTGCTTTGGAACCAGATGCCGTTGCATCGGTTAGCGCTTCGAATTGCAAAGAGGAACTGAAAGCTGTGAAAATTGCAAATAATAATCTTCAGCAATGTGTCGATAAATTACAGAGTATGGTGAGATCATAGATTCTTGTCAAATTTTAATTAAATGTGGAAATTTAAAAAGCTTAAGTCATTTTTTTCAAGTTTGGTTTTTACGTGAAAGAAATTAGCTTCATCTTTTATTTTCTGTTTTCATCATGTGCAGTTTTTTGTTTTATTTCTTTTATAGCTGTTAAAAAAAGGACGTGAATCTTTAGCTACAGAAAAATATTATAATAATGCAATTTCGGAACGCGAACAGCAAATATCTCGACTTCAGAATGAGGTTCTAGTTTTTCATCTTTTTTGCGTTTATAATTTAATTACTTCAGCCTCAATTCTTTTGTCGAATTTGCCTCAACCTCTTCGAAATCTAAAAATTGATATTAACAATGAAGATTTATTTCGGTGACACACTAAGTTAATTATTTATTAATTTCAACCTTATTAGTTCTTAAATACTTGGCAGGGTAGGAAAATGGTAGGTTATGTGCATTCATTTATTGAGTGAAATCAACTTGAGAAACATTAGTGTTAACGTAGGAATGACATTCTATTTCATGTGTTTGATAATTTATTATTTTCAAAGTATTTCAGCTTCAAGAGCGGTGGAGAGGAGTTGCTACACAATCAGTTGTAAGTGTTAAACTAAGCTAAAATTAAGAAAGTAAAGAATTTTTGAAATTGTTTAAAATTATGGTTTACGAATCATTTTGCCCTGCTATTAAGGAAGGCCAACTAGATATGTATCTTATTATTGTTTGATAAAAGATTTATTGGGTGTCAAATGCTGAGCTTAATTCTGTTCTGAAATACCATAATACTAGAAAATGTTTTTTCCATCTCAATGGGTAATTAGTTTCTCATCGGAGCGACTACCACTTGAAAGCACTCATAAATAATTCATTTTATTTAATTCGTCTAAATACAACTTAGTTTATAAATCTGTAGTTTGAGAATTTTCGAAAAATATGGAGTTTCTGAGTACTTGTTACAGGCTAATCAGCACATGGCAACGAAGTTGAAAGTATTGCTGAAGGCTGGTGTTGTATTAATTTTTGCTCAAGATTTAGATGTTGGAAAATTTTTCTATCAAATTTTGATATTTATTTGAATATGAAATTTTATTTCAAATCTCTTTTTTCTAGGAGAGAGTCAAATTACTGGATCAAATAAATCGTTTAGAAAAGGAAAATAAAGAAAATTATAATGTTGTATATAATAAACCGCAAAGGTGAGGTAAATCTAGTTTAAGTATAATGACTGTAAGTCTGCCTCTGATTTTGTTTTTATAATTTTGTAGCAAGCAAAATAATGGTTCTGTTGAACGGTAAAGAGGAACTAGTAGTATTAGATAAGAGAAATTTATTAGAGTTGGATTATTACGTCGTCTCATTCTATAGCACTGGATATTCGACATCTGCAGAAATCTTTGAAGCTAATGTTAATCCATATTGTGGCTATTGTCGAGATCAAGTGGAAAATTGGAACAGAATGTTAATAGTCTTTTAAGTGTTTTTTTTTCTATGTTATGCATATGAAATATTGTTGTCCTAATAAATTTGTTATCCGTTTGATATCTCTATGCATGATTTGTTTAGAAGCGTCAAGTTCCAGAAATTGTCTTTAGTTGTTCTACAATTTGCATTTGGTTTCATTGCAGGATGGATAGAAAAGAAATGGATATGAATAGTGATCGGAGTGACTTAAGTTCGTCGAAGCAAAAAATGACGGCTGGGGAGAAGATCCAAGTATGTTTTTATACTTATTAATGCAGTTTAGTTGAAAAGGTTGACTTAGCTATTTAAAAATGACTATGTAAGTGTTGACTTTTTTTGAGTTATGTATTCATTTTTTAATACTTTTCATTTAAAATATATTCATTTTTACTAAGTTTTTATTAGTTCAAAATTTTAACCGAA
>JABVXU010000299.1:0-68996 GCA_013365365.1 Cruorifilaria tuberocauda
TTCATTTATATATTTCTGTAAAATTACTCATATCCATTGATAATAAAATTCAATAAAAGTTTTTTGGCAGGAAAATTGGTTTTATAACTTTCAACGAATGTATCTATAATTAACAGATTTAAAAGCTTAATTTAATGATTGTTTAAAAAGTTAATGAAACCAAAATTTAACAATGCTTACATCTTAGATAATTATTCTTCTACCATTTTTTCATTTCCAAACTCTTTATCTTTTATTGCGATTAGAAATAATACTTAGGTAAAAGCAGATTCCATTATGATGAAGTGCCGACAAGCGTAATTTTATCGAATTTTTTCAAAGAAATGCCATCAAAGTTCACAGATAATACAATAATAAACTGATTTTATCATTGATAATCGCTCTGTAATCTGTATTAATCTGTAGGATTGTTAACTGTAAGAGGTAGCACGAGCATCGGATAATTTGAACCTTTGATGAATAATTTTGAAGCATTCTTGTCACTCTTCTCTGCCTAAAAGAGAGAATTAAAAAGAGAAGAGAAGAAAAAAGTACGTTTAGCATTATCATGAAAAAAAAGTTATGAAAATTTATAAGTGATTTGAGAAACGTAATAGAAGCAATTGAAGCTAATATAAATTATTGAAATTACTGGCGAAAACAAAAAATAAATTAGTAAATGAAAATAACTGATTATAAATCCAAAAAACAAAAAAGAAATCCTACTTTAGTCCAGAGAAATATCATTTTATCAGGTTTCATACCACCATTCTGACGAACAATATCAATACCGATCATTCCACCTGGTTCAACAAAGCTAAAGACCCGACTGACACGATACAAATTGTTATCAGAACATTTCACCTGCAAGATGGAAAAATTTCAAGTGAAATGAAATTTTCCCGAAAATATCAAACCATTGAAAATGTATCGGAATTAGAATCTTCGAGAAGTTTATAGTAAATAGAATAAATATAGTGATAATAAAAATGATAGAAATGACATGAATATCATTTATGATAGCATTTTGATGATAGTAAGCTCAAAAATAGAGAAAAAAATTCATCTTTTCTTATTATCATTTTCAAATCACTATCAATATTATCAATTACCTTAATAGCTCTTCGTTCATCGCCATGATTAGTTAAGTATACTTTTTGTATACCACCCGAAATATTCCAATTTAGTAATCTTGGCTCCATTTTGATTCCTTTCTTCATCATATCTATAATTATATTTTGAAAGAAAAAATTTATCACTATTGAATTTCCTTATTTGAAGTATTTCAGATGAAAAATTTTATTGCTGATAATTACTGATAAGTTAAAAAAAAATACCGTCTATACTGCGAGTAAATGTGTAGTCTGTTTTAGGCTGAAATTAGAATACATTATATTGTGCAGGTTTAGGCATTTAATTATGGGTTAGAGAATACGATAGATTTTCAATCACATATTTCACAAGTGAAATTCACTTTCGACCCTATTTTCAACAAGATATTTAGGATAATATCTTTTATCAAAACCTTTTTGGACCTATATCATTACTTCCTTTATTTTTGATTAATTTGACTGATGGACTAAAATTTTCTGCTTTTCATTTATACAAACTAAACTGATAATTAAAATTTTTAATATTGATTTTTCAACTTTGTTATCATAGATATAACGGTCATTTAAATGATTTCACAATTAAACTTTTATAATTACTCCACCGAATTTAAGAAACAAAAAATTTTCGTCAATCAGTGATAATCATTCCTCATTTATAAATCATATCAAGCGTATCACTAAGTTATGAACCAAGGAAAGATTTTATAACGCTAAAATTTTTTTCAGGTTTAAAAAAGAAATTAAACTTTTCAAAATCTAGCAAAAAAAAGAGCACCTCTCTGAACCTTTCCCACCTGCTGCTTCCTGTCCGCCTAGGTAAAACTCTTTCTACAGATCTCGTTGATGATAATGATTCAAATGACCCCGGTGACCTTTTTGCTTTTTTCGTTTTCAATTTCGATTTCGATAATTTTGATGCCATTTGTGTTTTAATACTCTAAAAAATAAAAATTTTCAATTTAATAACACATTTCAAAGTTTTTTTTTCATAATTATGGAAAGAAAATAACAGAGTGATTATTTCCATTTAATCATTCAGCTTATCATTTTGTACTAATTATCATCAACCATGAAAATGATAACCTCTGTAGATTTTGTTTTAATTTCTGGTTCCTTTTCTCCGGTTTTCTTGCTTTGACTGCTGTTACTTGTCATAGTTTTCTCGTTATTTTTTGCTCCATTTGCAGGCTAAAATTTTTTTCCTGAATTAAGGAATTTTTAAAATAAATACAAAAAAACATAATGATACTAATTAATTAAGGTAATTTCAGAGCTAAGTGATTATTAATGATTTATAATCGTTATCAATTGGTTGAAATGAGCAAATAGTATATGGAATTAATTAAACCTAAATTAAACTAAATTAAAATACAATAGAATAATTTACTTTGTGTTGCGGTCGAGAATTATTACAAATAATTAATGAAGCGATGAATAAAAGGGATGGAAGAAAGATAAAATAAGTTAATCCTTGTAGAATCATTGATGCATCCATTGAATTCGGTGTAAAGTTAAAATAGAAAAGTGAAAGTTCCGATCGGTTGCAATGAAATCAAAATGATTGTTTTCTTTTAAATTCACATTTTTTATATTTTTCATAACATGCTTGAAAATTTGCATAATTATTATATGCTAAATTATAATTTAAGCATTAATTTTTGGATAAGTTTGTACAGTGTGAAAATACTTTTCTCAGACGAAAATTTCGAAATATTAAATTTTTCAAAATTTTATTGATTCAGCAATCGAATCAAGAACAGTTATGAATTTAATTCATGAATCAAATTTAATTTTTATAATCTTTTTTCATCGAATATAATTAAGAAAAAATTTGCATAATATACAAATTTTTAATTAATAACTATAAAATATTAGAAATATCAGAAAATAAGATATTTCACTTTCTAGTTTTCTTGATTGAGACGTTACACGTAGAAATTCAGGATGGATAGCGAAGAAGACGAGGATTTCGGTCTTAAACCGGTAAGCAAACCGATTTCTTCTATTGATTTTCAATATAGCTAAATTTTCTGTTAAATACTTTCTGTTAAATCAATTTTTAGGGATCAGTGATTGAATCATCTCATGCAAAGTATACAATTGATAAATTGCTTGGTGAAGGTGGTTTCGGAGCTGTCTATCGTGTCCATGATACCAATAATCCAAGCATGGAATATGCATTGAAAGTGGAACGGAAACTTGAAACACGTAAAGATTCCAAACTGAAAATGGAGGTTCTTATTTTCTTAACACGTTAATGAATATTTCATTGTATTTTGAAATGATTCAATGATAGCATCGATTTTTATTATGATATGTTTGATATGATTGCCATTTCAAAATGCAAAATTCAAGATTCATGTCGTCTTGAGTACGCATATTTCCAGTTAATTCTTTATCATATCATTATGAATAAATGATAACGTTTAATTAAAAAATATTCGTCGCTTTTTACAGATTGCCATTCTGAAATTAGTCTCAATGGAACGAGCCGAAAAGTCACATTTTACGAAAATTATCGATCGAGGCAAGAAAGAGAAATTTTTTTTCCTCGTTATGCAACTTGTTGGAAAATCACTTGCTGATTTGAAAGCTTTACGACCACATAAGGTATTATCCCTGATAATATCTTTTTCGTGTTAACGTGAATGATACATCTTCTATATGATTTATTAAGTTTTGAACTTAAATCTAAGTATCTATCATTGATTCATGATTGTAAGCAAATACAAATACAATAAGGAATATTTATTTATTATCATATCACTATGCAATCTCGTCCATGGTTTCTAACAAACCAACAACAGAAATTACAAACAAGAGGTTTCTCAAATCAAATTAAATTTAATTAAATCTTTAAGAATAATTTATTTGAAAAACATGAATGAGCAAAAAGATGATATCCTTAAGAGATATTAAAAATTTTCCAATAAATGGAACAATTGATATAATGAAAATATTATGGTACTAACTGATAGATTACAGTAACAACGAATGATGGTGATACTGTTAAAAGGTAATCATCTATACTTCTAAATTTATAAAGCACTCGATTGCCCAAGTTACCCAAATGTAAATTGGTATTTAAAAAGAGAGCGTTATCATAGGTGTTCTCCATGCACACTGGCTTAGGCGCATCGATACAATGCCTAGAGGCAGTGGAAGATCTACACAAGCATGGTTTTATTCATCGAGACCTGAAACCTGCTAATTATGCAACTGGTCTTGGAGCTCAAATACGATGCGTTCGTTATTTTGCGTCTTTTTGAAAATTATTACCAAATATTGCCTGAAAATAAATTCAATTAGTTTAAGTATATTAAACTCTAATTTGATCCCTAAAAACTTTACTAGCAATCATTCATGCAAGATTTCAGATCTATATTCTTGATTTCGGGATAGCACGACGAATTCTCAATGATAAGGGTGAAATTAAGACACCTCGTGTAACAGTCGGTTTCAAGGGTACAGTAAAATTTGCACCTATAGCATGTCATAAACGAAAAGAACTAGGACCAAAAGATGATTGTGAATCATGGTTTTATCTTCTACTCGATCTTCTCATCGTAACAGGTAAGAGCAATCTTTTCAATATTCTCTCTCGAAATTTTCCTAATATTTATCATCAATCATTTTTGCTTATTTATCATATCTGATGGCTTGAATATAATCTTGAAAATAAGGTTTACCATGGAGGAAAATAACGGATAAGAATGAAGTAATGAGGGTAAAGGAAGAAAGTCGTATAAACCGAGACAAACTGCTCTATGGTATAAAATGCAAGGAGGAATTTGGCAAAATTATAGAGTACATTGATTCGCTACATTATGAAGATCGCGTCGATTATTCTTACATTTATGAATTATTGAAGACGGTATATTCCCATCGGATTATTTCACTTCATTTCTAGTTTTTTATTAAATATTATAATGAAATGTTTCATTTTTTTTAATTTTTAATTTAAATGAATCAAATCAAGCACTAATTATAATATTATGATTCATTTTAGTGAGAAGTTTGCAAAATTAACTAAAAAGAATTAAATAAGATGAAGGAGTTTAATCAGCCAAATATATTAACTTCTCCCAACTTGACAGTAAGCTAAAATTGTATGAAAATTTCAGTCATCAGTGGTATGTGATTGCAAATTGACCGATCCATATGACTGGGAGGAAACAGCACGTAAAAAGTGATTCTTGAAATAATGGAATAAGTTATCAGCTAGACAGCGTGCTATACGCTCTTCTTTCGTTGTGATGTTACAAAATTATTTTTGATAGCTTAACAAAATTAGTTCGTCAAGTGAACTGCAAACTTTCAAGTTTGCATTGCATCTTCAACTATGTATCGTGATTCAGCAAAATTGTATAAAGGAAGGAATCTAAAGATCTTTCTCGTAAAGTCATTGCTATTTATTTCTATCGAAAACAAAACATAAAACCGAAGTTCATATTAGGAATCAAGCTATGATTAATTTCCTAAATTCAGGAAAACCGTTCATATAATACTAAAGAATGGATGCATTCACTTAACAACTAAAACAGAATATTTTATATTTATATAAGTAGAAAACCATGTTGTCAACATAAGACAAAGTTATAATTTATACTTCTTGTTGGACATAAATCATAACTTCGTCTTAAAATATTTTAGCGAATTTCACTGAAATTTTTATTATTGCAGTTGCTCGCTGATGAATGTATGAAACCGTCTAAACTTTCATGGCATCACAATTAAAAATGTCTAAAGAACAAACCAAATACCACACTCATATAAGACTGAAACTTTTCGAACTAGCAACCGGTCAAACTTCATCACGAAATATTGCATAAAAAATCGAAGAAATTTCGAGAAAAAAAAAGAAAATTCAACACCAGAGAAATAAGGAAAGCCTAATAATATATAAATAACAGATTACAAATTCATGTGCAACTTTATAAGTTTCTATCATACATAAAAGTATAAAATTCAAAAACAAAACAAAAAATTTAATATTCAAAATGAATGCTAAGTACATTTCATAAATACATATTTAAATATGGAAACTAATTTCCTCTTTCTTGAACAAATGAACCAGAACTGCAGCTTATCAACATCGAAATCCCAATCCCTCTGACAACAAAACGTATTTCCCAATTACCTGCATTCGCTAAAAATATCCATTTCTGTCCTAAGAAGCAGACCTAAACATACTTCAAAAATATCATTTCACAAGATTTTTTTCGATCAAATCAACTGCTTCTACAAAACTTTCCACACAATTCCTTGAAGCCTCGGGTATTTTCAATTCATCGCCTACAAAAATATTTTAAAATTTGTAGAATTAGGTATGATATATTACAGAATACAGTTCAATGGTCTTATAGAATCCTTACAGATCTTACAGAATCTTGCAGAATCGAAAATTTCATTAGCAACGAAAAGCAGTAATAAATAAAGAATAACATGGCCAGAAATATAAACCGATTAATTTTCAACTTTTTCGTTTATGATATCATCGATTAACATTGTTAATTTATTAGCCCACTCCTAATTCTAACATAAAATTATAATTGTTAACTTTGCATGGTGTCGTCATTGTAACGCAAACTGAATTTGACTGTAAATACATATAATTCTATGGAATAGATTTGTTTCCTTCATAACAAAAAATCAAAAAAACCTTCAGAATATTTTCCAGTTTTCACAAGAATCGCACGCATTCCAGCATTGATTGCTCCAAGAATATCATCTCGAACATCGTCACCAATCATTACAGCTTGCTGTGGCATTAAAGAATTATCGGTACTAGCTAAAGCCGTTAAAAAGAATGCACGTTCCGGCTTACCGACCACTTGAGACTAAACGGAAGAATTATATTCCCAACATATCACACTTTTTTTTGAAAATAATAACCTAAAGAAAATTGCAAGACAAATGTAATATTTTACACATTGACGACCAATTTATGGAAATATACTTTTATTCTTCAAAGAAAGAATTACTTCAACATCAGCGGCATATTCAAGCGCTTCTACGAAAGGACCCGGTCCTAATGACAAACCATCTTTTTGTTTAAAATATCGTCCTTTGTGAATAGCAATCAGTTTCGCACCATCTAGCAGCAATCGAAATGCTTCATTTAAAGATGCGAAAGTAAATTTTGAGGGAGCAAGTCCAACAACTACTGCATTTGGTTTCTTAACATCCACATCCACATCTAAATTATAATACGAGTGAATAAAAAAAAATTAGAGGATGTTACCAGTTAAACAGCATCATAATGATTAATAAGTACTAATAATGAGACAAACAAGGACGCAACAAGGATTACTGAGTCCTTACGCAGTAAAGAATAAAATGAAAAGTAAAACTGGAAATTGATTTATTTTTCAGTTTAACTGAATTAAATATTTGATAATGCATACCTATAAAATCTTCAAGTGCAGCATTTTCTAGGAATAACATTGGCCTCAAATTGTCCTTTTTAATGAGATGTTTAGCGGCGGTAAGTGAAGTAAATATTTCCGATCTTGTAATTTCCAATCCAAGTTTTGTAAGGCGTTCATGTAGACGATCTGTTGATTCCTGAACAAAAGCAAAATCAAACTCAAAAGGTGGTCATAGAATTCCGAAAATTCTTTTAATTGATTTTATCAAAAATACATAGGAAGGTTGCAAGTAATGTTGTCAAAAAATGGAATTACCTTTGTTGTGTTGGTAACGAATTTGACAGCATAACGAGGATTACACTTCAATCGTTGTAGAGCTGCTGGAGCTCCGGTGATACAAATATCTTCAATATGCAATGTTCCAGACAAATCAATCAGTATAGCAATGCGTCCGGAAGATGTCATTCCAGTACGACCAAATAAGCAGAAAACCAAAAAACAAGCAACCTGAATACACTAGTTATTATTTTATATTAATTATAAATAATACATGACTTACATAGACTTGTTAGGGTAATTAAGAAAAGACTATCTTTTTAACGTTTAACAAAATTAAATGATCAACTGATGGAGCACTATAAGAACACATATATAAAATCATTTCGCCGATGATATGACATAAAATTAGAGTGAAACATGTCCAAATCATACATCGATATATATCACATAGAGATAGACGATCAGTGCCAGTAAGAGCAATCGAGAGTACCACCAATAGCAACTCTCGAGAATACCGAAGAGAAAATATTAACCATTTCCCGGTTCAATAAGCTCTTGAAGATTTTTAACACATCCTTGGTAATGCAATGTGTTAATAGATGAGAGCGCTGAGAAATAGGTGAATAGCGAAGTACAATTAGTATGATGGAGTAACAGTGGTGGTATCTGGATGGATCCCGATTGGGTGGGTTCCAGGTGAGTGGGTGGATTTTGAACTGGTGGAAAAATAGATGAGAACGGAAATTGTTTATATAAAGTAGATCTTTCACCTCCATCAGTATCTTATTCACTGTTTGCTAATATTGTCAAATTTATTGGCTATGGAGATTTCTCTGATTTGAAAATATAGCAAAAACATCTGATTTGATATTCTTTATTATGATGGTATAGGTGGTAAACGCGCAGGGAATTCAATATCCTTAGATGGCAGAATTGATTCAACTATTAGAATAACGAAATTCGACTTAGATGAATTTTAATGAGTTAATTAAATTAATCATCTTTTAATTATATCAGGTTATAGCCAAATCTCAAGAAATCAGCAGCTTCGCTGACATGATGCATTTTAAGTTATTTAGAAATTTTAAAATAATTATATTATTGCTGCTGTATTATGATTATGATTATTGTAGTTTAGAATCCCAACTAAATCTCGAGCTTATCGATTATTGTTACAACTTCATCATTATAACTAGAATAATTTGTAACAAGTAGTTGAAGATAGCATATTTGTAATTATTCATGCATCACAAGTGACACCATTGTAACTGTAAAATGATAAGTTATGCCATATATCAAGTATTTTAATCAGTGAAAAAACAATACGTCGAATATTCCCTCATTCCTTCATTTGTTTATTTATCCAAGGAAGTTTTTGATTTACATGGATTAGGCAATTTTTATTTGAAGGAGCAGAACCAGTCTTCATTGGAAGATTTTCAAACTTGAGATTAGCATAGCTTATGTAACTCTTTTATGATGAGTTTATAAGGCTTTTTGAAGTACCGATCACAAATTTGAGGACTATTTGAATTCAGCTATTTTGATGGAATTTGCTGGAATTCGGTTTTTGGAACTTTGAAAATAAGATGGATTCTTAATAAATGCAGACTAGTTCATGACTTCAAAATTTAATAGTTGGTAAGGTAGGAAATGCTCCCAGCTATAGAGAACTTATATTTATTCAGCAATATCAGTAAGCGAAATGTGTCGATATGTGAGGTCCTTTCAATATCGACTTAGTAAACTTTGTTAAAGATCCTTAAATTATCTTTTCGACCGTAATAAATTGTAAAATATGGATGTCGGCACGAAAATAAAGTTCAGATGAGCTGTCGAATTTTTTTTTTTCAACCAAATTAAAAAGTGCCATTAGCAAGAGTATAGTATTTTTGACATTATGATTAAATCATAGCTGTTATAATCGTTTGAAGAGCATTACTGCCATAAAGCTTTTTTAAGAACTTAAGAAGAGTAGCTTCAATTTTAGACGTATGACGCTGATGGAAAAGATTTCTATTTTTTCCTCATCGCTTTAAAGAACGCCACTATCAACATTTACTTACTAATAGAAACAAATTATTGTGCAACATATTTCAGATTTTATTTTACACGTTTTTATAATTCAAATAAGTACTTCTATAAAAAGAATTTTCGAATTAAAAAAAAGAACAAATTCCACGTTTGGAAGCTCACCAAAAATTATGTACAAAGCTTGAAATAATGGTGAAACTGCATAGTCTGCGTTTTATGGCTGGTGTTATTTCGGAGAATAATGATCTATCATTAATACAACATAATGTTAAAAAATACTGCAATTAGTCGGAAGCAAAATATATACAACATAAAATTATACATACAATGAAAAACTTAAGGAGAAATCGCATTAAATAATGTACTGTGGGAAGAATCCATTTTTTAATCAATATTCACATATATGTAGAACATATCAAGAAAGAGGAGGTATTCATAATTTTAGAAGAATGACAAAATTTATTGATAAACTGCATTCACCCAAAATATGCTTTATAATTTGTATTTGAAATATTTAGTTGACGTTTTAAGTGAAACTGATTCAAAAATGAAGTAAACCTACAACAACTTACAAACGGCTTGCAAATGCAGACAAGTGGGCAATGATAATGCTTCCAAGTTGAAATCCGAATAGACAAACGGTTCGGAATTGAAAGGCGTCAAATAAGTACCCATCATAATCAGTGTATTCTGAAATCTTGTGTATCGATAGGCATCCAAGAACTCAGGTCGAAGAAGTAAGATTGAAAAAATACTTTGAAACTACAGCTATATAGTCAATGGAATCATGTAAAACCTAAAAAAGAACTCACAATATCAGCATCCGTCCCCCCACTTGCTCGTGTCCTGGCGTTCAACCTTTCGGAAACTTTGATTAGAAAATCTGGACTCAACTGTCTTTCTTCAAAGCCATCTGTTGGAGCATAATGTTGCAATATGGCCACCACCTGAATTAAAGTCACATATAAGAGATAATTGCGTTCTCTTACGAATATAATCCGCTGGAAAATCAAGTTGATAATTATATTTATGGAAAAGAGAAATGTTAAAATACATTAATCCGAGTGAATTGCAATTGTTACATCAAGAGAAGGCGCAATGTACTTATTGTTCTGGATCAATAAAAGCAATAGAATATTTCAAACAGCACTGCAAACACGATCACAGATGAATCTGGTCCTATTATTTCAAAAAAATCATTAGCGAAATTGTTCTCAATATATGCTCACGGTGAACTGACTGGTATTATTCTGTGTTGTTTCAATTTTCGTTCGGTAATTGGAAGTTGAATAAAAACAAACCTTAATATACACTCGCCTGAAGTTTTTCAAAATCAGTTAAAGAGTCCATCTTACCTGCTTTGGCTTGAGTTTTGAAGTCATTTCACCACATAGAGTATCCAAATTTGATTCATCTTTTTTAGATTGTAGCAAATGAGATGCCTGTACCAACGGTTCCAACGTTTCACGATGTACAGATAATCCATTAGCAGAAAGCCATGACTGTACTTCGGTAACGTTATGTCTGAAAATATTGAATTAATCCTGTGATTTTCTCTAATAAGGATAAATTCAGCGTAACATAAACATAAACAGCAAAATTTGAAGAGCAAGTCTTTTGTCTTTTACAATATTTAGCTTAATTAAATATAATTTACTTGATTTGTATAGCTTTCTCGAAATTGCACAATTCTTTCCTAAACATCAAATGATTCAATGCTAGCGCACAAATCCAATAGGTCATTTGTCCGAAGACTTGCCCCAATAGCACCGAATCTGCACCGTATACTCTCAGTTTGTTTTGAATGAAATTCAGCTAAAAAGGATAGATAAGACCACGCAGAAGCATAATTTGAAATATTATACTTGAATGCAAAAAAAGTTAATGATGGCTCATATTTAAAAATTAATGCGGAATGAAGAAGACATTGAGTATATGCAATTCAACCTGAAAGTTGCTTGGAAAATAATGTTTCACACTAACCAATTCAATTAAATCATCCAAAGCTCGCTGCGAATTCTGTTCCTTCATAGATTGTCGTCTTTCATTATTCTTTGCGTTGATACCGCTCATCATCTTTTGACTCGATTCATGTTGCAATATAGCGGGAACTATTAAATGGGAATTTTTTTTGGAGTTAAAAATAATTTGATGTGAAACTTGAGAATGTCATAAAAACAAATTATTTTTTAAAAATTAACCTATTTTTGGTGAAAGTAATGGTTCAATGGCTCGCTTCAAAAGATTCTGGAATGATTCTTCAACTCGTGCACGAAGCTGATTTCGCAAAGGAGTAAGGTCAAAACTTTGCATCCTCTGGCTGTTTTGTTTTTCTGAATTGCCTGCAGACCATTCCTAAAAGTAGGAAAAAATTCCAAGAAATTACCAGGGAGCAACATTGTGGTCTACAGTAAGGTAAGAAAAAATCACTGTTTGAAAAATTTTTGTTAGAGTCTGAAAAAGTTCTTTAAACTTGCTCCTTAATGCTTACATTATTGCTTTCACCGCTATACTGCCGCAAAAGATTCAACAGACGCCACGAATTAACCAGCCACAATGACAGCACATCCATATCATTCGAGTGCTAAAGATAATTGAAAATTAACGGCAGCCCTACATTGATTGTACTTAAACAATACGAAATTTTATCAGGTGGTATAAATTCAATTATTTTTAAGTTTTTTAAGCCCTTTAATTCTCAGTCAAGCATCATTACTTTTCTAATACTCTCCGAAGGAAAAAAAGTAACTTAAATTTCTTTAATTAATACAAGGATTTAACATTTTACGTATTACAAAGCAAACACAATAAAGTGAATACAATAAAGCGTGAGTTTATCAATCTCAAATGACAACTAACTGCCAATGTATCCTTCAGAACTACATGGATAGCGGAGAATAAACCGGTCAGGCCTGCTTCGTCTTTAATATGATCATAGTATCGGAAGGCCGCAAGTAGAAGATATGCTGGTAAGCAAGGTGTCAATAAGCGAGCAAGCCGTGGCTTCAAATCTGCAAACTAATATAGACTGGCTTATTTAATTTAGCTAAACATTTGTCGGTTTTTCATTTTTATTATTTTTTGGTTATAATATTTGGTTTGAAGAAATTTCGAACAATTCCTTTCGAAATTTGGAATTCCAAGACCTCCAAATTTGCATAACGAGAAAAAACGTACCACAGATAAGTATCCTTGTGAATTCTGGTACGTTGAAAACTTCTAAAAGTGAAGAATGTTCGACATTATCTTTCTTCAGGGCTTCCAAACGAATAATATCTGCATCTGAGGTATTATCTGAAATAATTATTCTTTAAAATTTGTTTCACTGATAACAATTGAAGTATTGCACCTTCGGAAAAGCTTCGAATCATTAATATTCGATTGAAAATCCAATAAATTGTTCTTATAAAGCTAGTCTATCAAAATTTATGAGCAATTAATATGAAGTAGCCTTGCACTCAAAATAACTTCGACAGTATCTCTCTCTCTCTCCAAAGCATTATTTCTAATAAAAGATTCTAAAATACACATAATCTATTAACTATCGATGAGAGATAAGAGATGAAAAAATCTAACCAAGTGAAAAAGTGATGGGACCGCCACATCCGCGTAGTTGTGCCTTCGTTTCACGCAGTTCATCGGATTGCCGATTGATTTTATCTTGCAGACTCTAGAAATATACAACAATATAATTAAAATAGGATTATAAAATAAGAGAACTGCATGAAATTCGAAAAATTCCTAGAAAACTCTACTCTTAGTCATATTTCGGAACTGGCATTGGTTGAACATAGCTTTATTTATGTGAAATTATATTAAAATTAACTTATTCAAATGATTCTTTATTAGCACAACAATTTCGAAAATTGTTTGCATCCCTTTACTTAATAACGTAACAACAAACATTTTAAATCAACTTATTAACATCTTTTCCATCTCAAGGAACAAAACTGAACTGTATTTTACATACCAAATTCTCGGATGCCAACTGATTCAATTGCTGATGGATATCAGATAATGTTTCCTTTACCGGGTAACTGCCGTCTATCGATTTCTGCAATTATTAATACGTGGCCATTTGTTGATTTTCCAAAAAAAAGTTTCCCATCAGAAATATACCCACAAATCTCTCATTTTCTAAGCACTATCCTTATGGAGATATTTTATTTGATTTTTAATTACATATATATTGCAACCTAATCAAAGGTTCATTTTTTCTAAAAGTTTCTAAAAGAACTACAGAAGATAAATAGCAAAAATCTTCCTGAATCATTAATAAATTATGGTTGTAACAATTTATATTGAGAATGCTAAACAAGTTTTCTCCAACGAAGCAGTCGATTAATCCATGAAAAACAAATATTGATATCATAGCAGCATTAAATGCTGTAAATTATATAAAATTTCTCCTTACTTTCCAAAAGTTTCACTTACACTTGTGGAATGCGACAAGGTATCAAGTTCAAGATCATCAGTGGAAAATGTAAGCTGATAGAAATCAGATGTAGGAGACAGAAAATTCGAATTATGATTCGGGGAGGAATACATGAACAGAGTCGTTAAGCAATTCAAATAATTAACATTTCCTCTCAAATTTTCCCATACATAAAAGATCGTTACTTTCCTAAACAGTATAAATAATATGGACAGTTCATTGGATAATTTGTTATTAAAATTATAAAAAAAGATAAAAATAACAAGCATCTATAAAATTTATAAAAACAACGAAAAATTGTGAAATGAGTTATCCAAATAAGCAAAAAACGATTGCAAGGTATTACTTGAGAAAGCCTATTTGCGAACAGTATCAGACACAAATTTCAAAGTTACGCTTAACAATGCTCACAATTCATAAATCTTTAATATAGCTTTATTTATGCATTAAACAGAAAATGAAAGTAAAAAAAGCAGATGAATATATTATAAGTTTCTTCCATTGATGTATTCATATGTCCAAATATAGTTGCTAAAATGTGATACGAATATCTAAAATGTTTTCTTAGGACTTATAAATGACAACGTGACAGATTCTGTAAAGTGATGGAAAAGAAATATAAGATAGAAATAGTGAAACAAAAATGAATAATGATAAACGTATTAGAAAGTGATAAAGAAAAAGTAAATAACTCAAGAAAGAGGAATGAAATAGAATGGGAAAAGAGGATTATGTCAAGATATCTAAGATTAGAATCGAGATTTCTTAATGGGAGAGAGATAGTTCCTAAATATCAAGTTAAGATAATTGCTGAAGTTGTTGAAGAAGATTGTAGGTGTGAATCATATTTCTTCTCTCTCTCTCATGCATGTGTGATTGCTGTCATATGATGGCCCACTTAATTGTCACTTGTACTATAACTCACTTCCGTATGTTAACGAATTATCGGGAAGTAATGCTCTATCAGCTGATTAGATAATAACGCATGCAATCATTTCACTCAAATTATTAACTAGAATGAAAAGAAAAAGGAAACATTAAGTAGAATTGATTTTCTCATGCGCTAAATTCAATGAATAAATAATAAATTTTGCTATTAAATATTAACAATTTCAAACATAGTTAAAGGCAAAATCATCAGATCATATTTCAAGTTATCTGATTAAAATGGAAGATTAGATAATCAATAGGTTATAAAATGGATATGTTATAAAAAAGAGCAATCAATTCGTAATTATTGCGATAAACGTATGAAATGAAGTGAATGCTGTATTATTACTCGATACAAACATCTCTCTAATGAAGTGTACTCTGCCAATCAATGAATCTTTTTGAGATAGGCCTGATGAGTAAATACCTAGAGAGTTTAATATTGATAAATGTTACGATGACCTTTCCAATAATTAAAAAATTATTTAAATATCATAATACTTGTAATCAATTTTAATTTTTGTTAAAGGACATCAACAGCACTAAACATCTCTTTTTAATATTCTAATAGATTCCAATTGAATTCAATCATTTACAGGTATCAAAGTTAGCAAATACTGTAAATTAACAAAAATTACATGGAAGATATACTTTCCGTATTTAAATAACACAAATAAAACAACTTTTAAAAGCAATTATAGTTTAATTCAAGACAAATTAAATTAGAAGAATTTCATCAGTAAAAGATTATGAGATAAGCTATAAAAACTAAACTCTAAATAAATAACATCGGTCTGATCTATAATAATATGAATGAAATAAAGGGAAAAATAAATAAAAAGCAAATAATCAAGAATTCAACATTCTTGCAAGAGTGTAATTTGAAAAGTGGTAAAAATGAATAGGTTCTCGATGGTACTTATTTGTTTCAAAATTTATCCATTACACTAAATGCTATCTTATAATATCATTTAAAGATTGAAAGAATAAAATAAGAATAGATGAGAAACAAAATCTTTTACACCGAATTTGATTGATTAGATTAAAAATAATGTCCGATATTTTAATCTTCTAATGATGTAAAAATCTGCAGCGGAGAAATTTAATTTTATATAAGCATATATTTACTTCAAAATTTTGCAAAATAAATTGCAAAAAATTCCAAAAAAAAATTAAATGAAATAAATTGCGAACATGCACTATCAGGTAAGTAAAAACTTGTTTTATAATTTAATTCAAGTGAAAGCGAAAGAGCAAAATATGTTATCATTTGGAGGTTTGATTCACAAGCCTTTTATCCTCATAATCATTTATTCCGAAGCAATTTATTTTGCTATGAATCAAAGATTATGTAGTATAAGTTGTTCGTTACTTCTCGATCTTAAGAGAAAAAAAAACTTTTAATTCCTGTTCCCAAGTAAAAATGAATAATGGAAACTTCTGAAACGCTTAAAATTTTATAAAAAAATATTCGAAAATTTTAACAATGAAAAATGGACGAAAATTCGAAAGCTTAATAGGCAAATAAAAATTTAAATGATGAAAAGTGCAAATATAATCCCAATTTTTAATAAAAATGTCAAGAAATTTTATCGACAAAAATGAATTTTAAGATACAATTAAATTTCGAGATAGGATCAATATTTCACCTTAAATTTTCTTCTTAACCATTTTTTATTACTTTATCAGTACATCCTCACCAATAATACTTAGTTAAAAGGACGTGATAAGGCGATAATGAAGCTGACAATTTTTAAACAAGGCATGTTCAAAAATTCGATCGGTATTTTAAAATTAAGAGTTATAGAAGAAAATTTAGAAATTAAATGGATGTTGAATGAGAAAGGGTGTGAAAAGAACGGAAAACAGATATATTTGATTACAGGAAGTGAAGATGAAATTTAAATATATTCTGAACAAATTCATGAATGACATATGAAGGAAGTGAAAGCACCGAAGAATGAAGATGGAACAACGACTAAAATGCTTCCCTCTTCCATTCCCTCTATTTACGATAAAAGTTATTCTCGTTGATTCCGCATTTATCCTTTCTTAGAACGGTAGATATACATTGTTAAATTGAGTTACTATCAGATAAGATAGATAAATTGTAAAGTTGAATTAGTATCAAATAACATCTTATTTCATCAAATATTAAATGCACTATAATTTTAATTTTAAATATCATGATATATTTTTACTTTTAAATATTATGATTGTTTTTGAGCTATCATTCAGCTTCCAATTCTTCAAGTATGAATGGATAAAAAATAATGTCAAAATACACAAAATGCACTTGGAAACCACTTACTGATGTTCAAATTTCGGTTTAATAAATCTATCAAAATTTTTTTTAAAGGTCCCATTTTATATATGTTGTAAGCAATTCAAATTTTGCTATTTTTTAGCAAAAATAAACCTTTAAAAAAGATTTTAAGATAATAGTGTACGTTAAATTAAAATGACCTAGTCTAGGACTTATGAAAAAGCAAAAAAAAAGAAATCTATCTCTCATAGTTAAATAAATTTTGAAAAATGATTATCTGAGACCACTCTAATATCATTAAGCGATAATTCAATATTGCATTATCATATTATACATATTGTATTATGTTACGGTTATATTTTTACTGCAAATGGATTTTTTCTTTGATCCCTAGGATTCCGAAAAAAAATGAATTGTTGAATTTATGAAAAAACGCATTCATTTCCCTTTTCAATGAATAAGGAAGTATTGTTGTAATAAAAAGAAATCAGCTATGAAAACGATTGGCAATTGAAGGGGCACAACAGAAACAGTTATTTTTTAATGACTTTTTCTTTCCACATTTGATAGCAAATTGAAAAGAAAGGAAATAGGGAAAAATATATAATTTTGGACAACTCAATTTTCTCAGTTCTTTCTTTTCCATCTTACAGCACTCAAATACAAAAAATATTGATTTATTAGAATTTTTTGCAAGAAACACCCACACACGAATGCATAAATAGACAGTCAAGTATTTCGTTTATCGTATAAAACAAGAAAAAACAAAACCCCAAAATTAACATATATTTCGAATTCACTTGTAAGAAAAAAGATAACATTCCATATGCAAAACTGTAGCAGCAGGTAATTTTTATACTTACAAAATCTCTTTTCTCTAAAATAGAACCCTCTTGTTTCTCAAGTTCCACTAAAAACGTGGTTTTATTTGCATTTATTTATCAATTAAATATAGAATAATTTATTTTGGATAAGCAAAAAAGATTCCTGCTTATGGCTACCCAAACAATCATTACCTTAGAAGCTGCCAATTCATTCAAACGATGTTCCAATCGCTCAATTTCCGCATCCCTTTCGGTGATTGTACGCGACAGTATTCTAAAATTTAAGTTATTATTAAACCATAAGTAATAAAAATTCGAAACGTTATCATTTAAAATGTGCTTAGAAAATTAAGTTCTGAATTCAAAAAGTATAGAAGTATAAAAAGTTTAAACTCAAAACTGATATAATAAAGTGATAAAAATTAATGAGAAGTGATTTGTGTTAAATTTCTGCTAATGATTCCTATTAAGTTCTGCTAGAAAGAATTATGATTCACTCTATATGTGATTTGAATTGTCGACATTGCCTTCCTAAGTTCAATTCTTCATTTAAGTCACTGCTGGAGCTATCATCGCTATGCGTACCAGACCACTGATCACTATCTGGACGTGATGAATTTAAAGCTTGGGCTCGTTGCTCAAATCGTGCTGCCAATATGGCTCGTAACTCAGCAGCTTCTTCTCGGCGCCTCGAAAGAATTCAATTTTAATGTTACAATTGATTATAATTTATTATATATAATGTATACATCCTCACGGAATGAGGAAGCACTCTTTTAAAAAAAATTTTTTTTAATTTTTTTAATATTTAGTTATAGTCAATATTGAAAATTTTCACAAAATGAAAAATGTTCTTATAGTACAAAATTTCATTAAATCGTATGTGATAAACTAGTTAACATAAACAACATAAGGAAATGAACAATGCATTCGTGCTACCGTCACAAGAAAATTACATAGGAAGTCTCCATATAAGATTAAATATTGTTATTTGAAATATTTACAGACGCAGACGCTATAACAGCTAACATAAATTAACTTTGCTCAAATTATATTGAAGTCAACAGTAGAAGAGAATTTAATTCTCTGATATAAATTTGAATGATACAAGGAAAAGGTATTTCCTTTAAAAACAAAAATACGTTCGGAAATATCTGTCATTTACCTATCATTTTCTTCCAATATTTTCTCGACAAAAGATCGAAAATTAATTGCTCCAGAGCCATTTTGTAGTTTCTCGTCAAGTAACTGTTCCATTTCGTCTTTAAGCTTTGAATATGCCAACTCGAGTTCCTATACATGATTTCTTTTTACTTCCTACATATCTCTAAATCTTTTTTAAATCATGTTTCGAATTATTCCAAATTTGATTAAAGCTTTAAAGGCTTCAGAAGATTAGAGATCTTAGCAATTAGAAGTAAAGCGAACTTGCCTGCAGTCGTTGCGCTTCAAAAGCTTTCATATCTGTCCGTTTATTCAAATTTTCAATCAGCATATTTTCATCCATTATTAATTTCAAACGATCATTTTCTCTTAAAATTTGTTCCATCCTGCAAAGAAGGGACAATGAGAAGGAGTGGAAATTTTAATCGGGATTATGGGAATAGATTATTTTAAGCTGTTTATCGCTACAAACTAGATAAGGCATACTTGGAGCGAAGAACATTGATCATATGTTGCTGCTTGAGTATAAGGACCATTTCATCCATTCCATTATCTTCCACGCCAACTGTAATTATCTTACTGTTTGTAGCACTGATCAGAGTCGATTGATTTAAGCTTTTTTGAGTGAGTCGTACACCTGAAAAGATTTCACTCCAGCTTCTTTCTGCTACCTGTACATGCAAATTCTTATGATAAAAAAAATAAAAGATTTTCTTATGTCATGATCAACAAAAAGAAATAAAAGATTATCTTGCATATAATGTAATGAATCTGATCATTTTTTAACACAAGCTAAGGCAGTAATATTTCCAGCAGTTACCCAAATATTCTCAAAAACACACACATTTAAGTAAAAGAAGATTGCTTGGAAAAGAATTAAAGAAGATAAAACAATTACGAAAAAGTGAAGAAAGAATCTGGCATTGCGACTTAAACTTGTAAGATAAAAATTTACTTCCAGCTCGACTTAATGCTGGACTGGCCAGAAGATTTGCATTTGCAAGTAATTGTTCACGCATTTGTGCTATTTCTTGTTCCGACGCTAGGCAACGGCTTCTCTCTGCAATAGCAAATATTTTGAAGGAATTTCATACAAAAGTGATAGCTGATTTTATTTACATAGAAAATCTTAAAATCTTTTATATTTTTTTTTTTGCATCTGTAAGATCACAAAAATTAGTAAAAATTAGTAATATACAGAAGATTTTGATAATTAAAAATTTCGTTAAATATTATTTACAGAATTTAGATGTAAAACATTCAACCTTTGGCTAACTCAGCATCCACTAGTTTCTTCTGCTTCGTTAAATTATTGTAGCGGGCACGAAGGCTTGTCAATTCGATGTTCGAAGCATTTAGTTTAGCAATTGCTTCTTCATATTCCTAAAATTCTCAATAAACTTTTCAAGGAGGGAACTCATTCGAAGAGTTCTTCGGAGCGAATCATACAGCCGATAGTTATTCAGTCATCCAGTCTTTTGATATTTCTATTTTTTTCCTGACTGTTACGTTTTCACGTTGAATGGTTCAGCTAATATGGAACACCATATTGCGCCCTTACAGAGCAAACTATTAAGATATATATATATATATATATACAATGATGATACTTCGTTCTTGCTTCTTGATTATTTGAAATTACTTGACAAAAACTTTTCTACACTCATTTCTAAACAGCGTAAATATTCCATGTCTCATTTCATAGATTGAAAAGAGAAACTAAGGAATAACCATTTTCAATCCATCCTTCGTATTTTTCAGTTCCTCCTCCAATTTAGTATTCCTTGCTGCTTCTTCTTTTCGAATAGCTTCTAGCAATTTCACTTTTGCTTCCAAATCTTCTGCATGTGCCTTGGTAGCCAATAGCACACATCTGTAACAGTAAAACTCTTTTGGATATATTCGTCCGTTGAATGTATCTCCCTCTCCCTTAATCTCCCTTTAAGGATCATATACTTCAGAAGTATCTCATATATCTTTACCTGGATGTGCTCTAAATGCCTATACATATTGCAGTTTTCGATTCAGCTATCGTATAAATTTAGAAGGTCAATTAATGACTATCGTACTAATGAAGATCTCAAAAAAGTCTTTTTGATAATAATTTGATTGGTGATTCAATATGATAAAAATAAGTCTTCAAAAAAGAACACAATGAATAAGAAAATTAAAAATAAAATAATAATAAATAATAAAAAACAAATTTCAAGGATAAAATTTGAAATTCCTCAAAAATTGAAGTGTCAACGATCAAGAATTAGTATTTCTCCTTCAGCGCTTCAATACAAATAAGACTGTCAATAAATCAAAAGTGAAAGTCATTCTATGCACAAAAAGCTTGGTACCGAAAATTTTAAAACAGGTTTTTCAGCAGAAAAGAGAATAAAAAAGTCTACGAAAAAAAAGTGAAATAGGCTTACTAATTAAAAAAAAGACATTTAAATTTGAATAAAGGATTTATTAAATTTGAATAAAGGATTTATAATTAAAAAAAGTATTAAAAACCTTTGCGTCTCCAAGGTTGCCATTTCTGCCCGCATTTTATCAGCTTCTGCAGAAATTGTCCATAACCGACCATTTTCTGCGGTCTGAAGAGAAACGTATATTTTTTCAGTTGATCAAATTTAGATTGTTACTGATTGATTAAAAATCCTTAACTTAAAAACTTATGAGATTGAGTTACGAGAGAGAGTAAACCTTGTGTTATTGTCATATATAAAGAATAGTGAGTGGACAATGAGAGAAGCTCGCATATTTTGCATACTTAGATAATAGTAATAGAGAACTTTCCGATACTGACTTAATGACAACCATTGCAAGTAATCATAGGAGTCTATTTAACGATACTTTCAAACGAATTATCTCGATGGTAAGCTTTATCAACATTAAAATTTATTTTTCAATATTTGAAGAAATGCTTCATTTTGAAGAACAGGAGTTTTATTCCTAATTATAATGGTCACTAAAGTATCAACAAAGCTATACCATAAAGTCGAGCTTCTGCTGCAGTGAAATGATCTTATTTTCAAGGCCTCTATTTAATTTCTGCAGATGTCCAACAGACCGAGCTTCAATCTGAAATTACCCAAGCTTCAATAAAGGTTAAATGAAAAAATTTTGAATGATCAAACTTCGAAACTATTTCCTAAAATTATTTGTTTTTCACATGCTTTCAGAAGTTATAATTAAAAATCTTGAAAATACAAATAAATCATTCATTTTCTTCTTTTTTATTCTTTCCGCAAGTGATACCTTGATCAAAACAGAAAAACATAAATATAATTTAAAAAATTTTTTTCATAAATTGAATGGTAAACTAATAAATAAAAGAATAAAAAATAAAAAACTAATAATCAGCAATGATAACCATTACTTGCTTACTTGTTAAACACTATGGTCTTGGCTGATATACCTAATAGAAACAAATAAAAACGTTATTATCATTTTATTTCTCCTATTTGTATTAGTGTATTAGAGTGATTGACTATTAAGTAAAAGTGTTATTGACATATCTTTTGCAATTTATCATAAACAAATTAATAGTAAGAGATAGATGACTAATGTTATGCATAGAGCAAAGCAAATAAGATAGTCATTCATTCATAAAGATTAAATCGGAAATTTATCGCAAGTGCCTACTTTCAGTTCACGTAAACGCCTCTTTGCAAGCCACTGCCGTACTTGACATTGTATCATAACGATCTTTTTGTTATGTTCGATTTGATGACGTCTCACTAGCCAACCACGCCAATGCTTTTGAATTATAATTGCTTTTTGTTCGTATCGTAACTGAAATTGAAAAAAAATTATAAATAATGGGCCAAATACCAGTAAAACGGAAATGAGGAAACATGCAGAATGATTTGATCAAAATCAAAAAGGGATAAGTTTGACGAATGCTCGAAACTTTTGACAAACATTGAAACTTATTACGACTTTTAATGACATTTAAATCCGTACTTAAAATTTTACAATTAACGATTCTTCGTGGCTCAAGTTATCACATTGAGCTGAAGAATTCGTAGTGAGTAATTCAATTTGCTGCAATATTAGATCAAAATTGAATACAACAAAATAAAGTATTGGGAAGAGATTTGAATACAGATTACTGAAACAGAAGATCTCATAAATGAGAGGAGTATTTTGAAAAGAAAATAATTGGAGTTTGAAGAACAATTTAAAACTGAGTACGAAACGTAGATTTAAAATAGAATTTAATATTTTATAAAGGACAGAATGCATTTAGCCAATTTCTACAAAAAAATTTAGATTGGTTACAACTTTGCTTTCAAAACATTATGAAGTTTGAGAAGACGTCTATGAAAAATTAAAATTTTTGAGTCCACCCAAAAAAACGTCAAATTAGTCGGATTTCCGCAAAAATAGAACGAAGGAATTTTTTTGTCGCATTTTGAAGATGAAACGACCAGCATTACATTACACTATAAACATTTAGCAAAGGCTTAAAGAAATGCTTAAAATCATATTAAGAGGCAAACTCGATATAGCAGAAAATATAGACTAAAGATTTATAAAGGAAACCCTTCGATTCAAGTATTTAAGTTTTAGAAGTATCAAAAACTAATATTTATTATTTCTTTCTAGAAAAAAATGAGAAAAACGCGATTTGAATATTTATTTAACGAAGAAGTTCGATAAACAAGTTTCACCAACCAAATCTATTAGGAAATCAAAACGGAAAATATGTAGACTGATAATATAGATTATCACGAGAAGAAAAATTTTCACTTCTTCACAAAAGATGATGTCAAGATTTCCAGCTACAAGCGACATAATACGTCAAATTTAATATGTAAGGAATGAATTGACCTTGGAGTTCTCATACGATTCTTCTTGATTAGCCAATGGAAGGCTCATTAAAAGTTCGCAAGAATTCCATTGAATGTTTTAACCACACCCAAAGGGAAGAATACTATTAAAACTACTTCAGATGTTCATTTCTGTGATCAACAAAGTAATTTTGGAAAGAAAAAAGTGTTTTTTTATTGCAGTGAAACTGGAATAAAGACAACTAAATTAAACGAATATCTTTCTTACTTTGCTGCAAGAATAATGTTAACCAGGATAAAAATTTTTAAGTGTACAGCTATCAGTAAGAATTCACAATCGACCAGATAATATATCTCAGCATTAATATCATAGTGATTTATTAATGTAATATTTTGCTATCAATAATATAATTAAAATTTTTGAAATTATGGCCAGCTGCAAACGATCTTAGCTTATACTTATTCATAATATGAGTTTATAATTCACATATTTATCTATAATCATTTTTTTTTATGATAGTCGCCATACTTAATAGATATTGGAGAAGCTCAGCACAGATTTAAAGTGATAGATTTAAATACCTTTTCTATTTTTTGGCGTATCACTGATGCTCGATAATGGTTCTGTATCATGATAATGACTGCTTTTAGTAATCTATATCGACGCTGCGCTACATAACGACGAAATACAGTTTGTATGCAAATTGTAGCACGATGCATTTGAAGATATTTCATGTGCCTGTACGCCAGAAATGCACGTATATAAAGCTAAAAGATATTCCTGAATTAATATCAATATTTCGAAATTTAAATTAATCGGTATCAGTCTATCTCGTAAAAAATGGAGCACATTTGGAAAAAAAGTGAATGATACCTGAATTTTGCGAAGTGATTCTTTGATATGCTGGTACTTTTTTCGAGAGATATAGCCTTTCCAAATCTTCTGGATCATTACTGCTGAATTTGTTAATTTTTGATGCAATATTCTCTCCAGTAGAGCTACTTGTCCAGTTCGAAAGAATACTTTTGTCTTACCCAAGGCGTACATTTTATTCTATAACGAAATAGTTCTACAAATATTATTGATAATTATAAAGAATATAATTAAAAAAGAGAACTTGTCTTCAGAAAATTATTTTTGCTACCTTATCGATTAGCCAGAAGTTTGTTTTCTCAGAAACACAACAAGAGAGATTTGGACCAAATGATAATAAAAACGACAGAATGAGAGAAAGTGATTTTTAAAAATCACCGTAAGCAACTTTTTGAGAATGCATAAAATTATTATGCAATAAAATTTACCACAAGATATTTGCTACATGTTTTTTCTGCGAAAATTTTTGGCTCTTCAAGCCATAATTTCTTTTGCGGATAGAGAATGCGATACCTTCGACAAAAATCTTCATACAACCATCTGAAAAATAACTCTAATTAGCAATAAATTTAAATGAATTAATAAGGGTAAAGTTTGCTGCATCTTCTGTGCGAATACTTGCAAAACAAAGAAAAGTAAAAGGCAATAATATTTGGTAAGCTTAATTATATCTTCATTTGGATAAGTTCACAAATCGTAACGAGTCGAATTATTCAAATCATACCTTGAAGGATAGCCGGCAGCAGATATGCGTACTGTTTCCAGAACTCCGCAAGCTCGTAATTGTTGAATGGCCCGTTTAGGTTTGAATGTAAATGGTAATTTCTCATCATTCGGCTTGATGCAACGTACGTAGTGTGGTCGCGTGGTGCTAAGCACTGCCATTAGTTCACGAAGTGAATCTCGAAACTGCAATGCCGATTTAAGCGTATTCAATTAAAGATAGAGTTAAGTCAATTTCAACCAGTCAATAATCATAAGGCAAGGTAAATTCTTTCAACTCAAATAAATGAAGATAAAAGGTGAAAAATCCGATCTTTGATTTTCATTCGATTTTAGAAAGAATTTGCAATGACAAATCTTATGATGATTAATCGTAACGATAGGACAAATAAACAAAAAAAAATCTTTTTTAACTGTGGACAATTCAATTGTAAAATTGTCAAAAAAAGCAATAGCTGCAAATGTACCTGAAAGGAGACAGATTTCTTTATCGAATTTTTAGTGCTGGATAAAAAAAAATTACTTCCACTTCCCAATGGTTTCTTATCGCTTTCACCACCCAGTATCTCATGCATCAAATAGAACTGAAATTCACGTTAAAAAGTAAATTGATGTTGGTCGAAAACTATCATAATTTAATCGAACATCCTTTGTTTTCCTTATTAAATTCAATAAAATATTACCATCAAATTAAAACTCTTGCGGCTGGATCAGTATTGAGGATTTTAAGTAGTTAATATTTAAAAGGATTGATGAAAAAGCAAATCGATAATAAAAAAAGTTTTCAAATGATTTAATATTTCACTACCGACCTTGCTATTCTTCATAACAGCTATAAGCTGTTCGCTTACTGTATCCTTATTCTTCGCCATGAAACCGTCGATATTATAGACAACGTCAGCAGCAAAATGTTTGATTACGAATGTTGGATTCTAAGAAAAGAAAAATTCTTCACAGCAAAATACTCCAAATTCATTATAAAACAAATATTCATAACATAATATTCTAAGCATACTTTTATCTTCGGTAATTGAAAATGTTGCGTTTTTTTAAGCGACTGACATGTTCGTAATTTTTCCAACCAATCGCGATCAGTTCCCTGACCCATCTAAATAATTTATTTTTATGACATTCAAAATTTGCAAGATATCTAAGTTCTTCTGCAAATAATGCAAGTACCTAGATAAATAAGTATTCAGAATAAATATGAGATGTAATAATTGCTTTGAATTATATTTTTTCTTTTGTGCTTAGCTTATTGACTTTATTCCTCATGAGATTATCATCGGTTATTATAATAATTTCTTTGAATATTTAGCAGTAACTGCACCTTACACTGCTCATCAAGATAATCGATAATACCAGGTCTGCCCTCTATCAAATCGATACATGGCTGATTATCGTAGAAATTAATCCGTGTCCAATCAATTTCTTCTCGTTCATATTCCAATTGCTCAAGTTTAAATACATGCTGAAATTTAATTTAAAAAACATCTGAGCAAAGTTGTCTTTTTTCCATACATCTGTCTTCAATTCTTTTGCTTCCTTCAGTAGAACGAATCAAATAGAATTCCCAATTTTCTAAATTTTTTTTTTTCAAGAAATTTGCAGTCTCTCTTCATCTCTACTAATTTTGCAAAATTTGTTGCAAAACATGTGAAATATAAAATACCGTTAAAACTATTTGCATGATAATGTTTTGTTATATTCAAATACATCACATGACAACCACAAGCTAAATTTCATAAATCAAAGATAAAATCAGACAATATGGAGTGTAATCCTTCAGTAAGAGACATTTGGAATTAACCTGACAAAACTGTTGTTGAAGCTTTTCATTCGCGTAATTAATGCAAAACTGTTCGAAACTGTTGACTTCTAAAGTTTCAAATCTGTAATGAGCAGAAAAGTCGAAAGAAATTCCTCATCAAACGAAATAAAAAATAAAATTTCGGAAGGATTTTGAAAAATTAGATCTAAATTTTAAAACGATAACTTCTCAAAGCTAAACCGGACTAACCCATAAATATCAAGGACTCCAATAAATCTTCCAGTGTTTTTTGATTTTTTGTCTTTCATTAATTCCCCCAAAGCTTCATTCACTCTTTTAACAATCCAAGCAAATACTGCGGCATAAAGTACCTTAACTAGTGCATCTCGGCGTTCCACTGCCTTCAATATTGCAAGATTATATATGCATTTCGTAGTTGAATTTTAAAGATTTCACTTCACTTCTCCGAACAGAAATGAAAATTTAAATGGTGTTTCTCATGATTGAAACTAAATACAATAAATTAAATTCCGTAAAAACAGCGACAAGAATTTTCCGAAGTGTAATGATAAAAAAATAACAGAAAAATTACTTCAGTAATGGTTAGTGGTTTTCGAACGGATTCATCGCCAGCAACGATTTTACGAGCAATTAACCACGCACATAAATCATCTTCCTTTATTTCGTATATTTTTTTGCATAGCTGATTGATTACATTCGAACTATTTCGCTTAAGGAAAGAATCGTAAAATTGAAACAGTTATGGAAATAAGTAATTCTATAAACCTCTCAGTTCTTCATCATTTTAAATAATTCCCATAAAAGATAACGATGAGATTTCTTGAGGAAATATAATTTTAAAAAATTTCTAAATTTCAATTTAATATACTAAGAATTTCATAGGTGAAACTGTACAAAAAAAGAGTCAGTCATATGTCAAACTTGATTCTCTTAAACCTTGCAATATGCTACAGGAAGACAATCGAAAGCAAGAAAATAATTATCTTAAATTAGTGAAATGAAATTTTCACCAAAACTGTAGAATTAAAATTTGCTGAACATGCTATAATGAAAGCCATTAGCAAGAACCTACATCAATTTTTGCATATTCATCAGGTCCATCAGTGAAATTGATGTTACCAAACAGGAGGAGACCAGCGAAGAAACGGAGTATAGATTTCTGAATATCAGTTGACATATGAAAAAGATTAAGTGCAGCTAATGTTTGCAGGAAATCACTCCGGTCATCCACTGTTTCGATTTCACCACTGTTTCCTTGAGCAGTATAAAAATATGAACGCCAGTCACCTGTAACTTATTTTTATTTCTTTATCAAACCTTATGAATTTTGGAGCAAAATAGAGTTAATTAAATAATCAGGGAAAATATGATAGATAAGTTTTGGAGATAATTAAATGTAAAGACAGATATAGTTTAACTTATCAAAAAGTACTTTAACATATGAGAGTTCATCAATAACTTTTTCTAAATTTTTTCCAGTGATTCAAATGCATTCAGATAATGAAACAAATGAATACATCGCTCCTCGCGCTAGATTATTAGTATTGCTAATTGATTAAAAATAAGCAAAAGTTGAAGACTAAATTGATACCTAGTTCGAGATCGTTCAAAAAAGCATGAGATCTTGATGCACAAATCTGGTAAAAAATATGGTAGTTCCGTTCGTTCTCAGCCTGAAATAATGGAAAAAGTCAAAACTAAACACTAATCAGATACTACGAATAATAATCAATATAGCTTATTTTTTAAAGTGATACAGCAATTTCTAAGTTTCCTTAAATTGTACTTTTAACACTATCTAGTGACCTGAAATACGACACGACTTTTTTCCAACAAATAAGTTTTTATCTCAGCACCAGCAATACCGAAACGATCATTGAAATCAATTTGTATATATTTTCCAAAACGAGAAGAATTATCGTTTCGGATTGTCTTTGCATTTCCGATTGCTTCCATAATCGGATTTGATGCCAGAACGCGATCCTCAATGCCTTCCACCGGTTTACTACCATATGATTTGCTCGATGAACATGCCACTGATGTCAGGTACCTAAAACTTTTCAAAGAAATTCAAAAATAAATTTGCTAATTGAAGGAAATCTTTTGAAAATTAATATTTTAACCTCATAACAAATTTAGCAGAAACTGTTTTGCCAGCACCAGATTCACCACTAACGATCACAGACTGATCTTTGTCGAATTTGGACAGATCGAAAAATGCTTCCTCCGCGACAGCATAAATATGAGGATCAAGTTCTCGAACTTGTTTACCAACACCGCGGTATATCTGCATTCAGTACTTGATCGGTTAACCAAAGTTTTAAGAAATATAATAGAATGACATATTTGAAACAAAAAATTAGTGTACTTCATAAGAACTTCATTTCATTATCCTCAATAGTTTTTGTATCTTTGAAAGAAGATAATTACCTGTATAACATCATCATCGTAGAGCTGAGAGCAATTCGCATACGGATTAATAGCTACTAAGACAATACCACAATAAGTGTAAATTGCTTCTCGTTTAACAAATCGGAAACTGAGATGATTGAGAACAGCAGGTTCATGAAGATAACTTAATGTAGTCAAGTCATCGCAACCAAGTAAGATATCTGGATTACATAAGGACGGAAGTTCATCCGACTCTTGAAGGTCAAATTCTATGACCTGAAAAAAAATCACTCGAATACGAGTTTATAACTATTCTTCAGTAATGCAAAAAAAGAATTGTTAAATGAAGTAAACAAAAACAGTAGACGTAACTTACTTGTCCATCTTGTAACTGTATTTTATTTCCCGAGGTAAATTTGAGATCATTTACTAATTCACCATCTATCCATACTTTTTCTGAATCCCTTAACCATATACGTGTACCTAGGAAAAACAGAAAAGTGATAGTAAGTAATAATAAGTAAATGATAAAAAGTGATGATGCAATTGCTTTGAAATTTATTTGACTTGTTGAATTCTTTTTAACGATTTAACAAATCAAAGAATAATTTAAATTTCTTAAATTTTCATTAATTTAAATTTAAATTTCCTTGAAAACGAAAATATTCTACTCTTCAAAAAAGCAAAATTTCTTTGTTAAAAATTCAAATTGAAAAGCTATATTAAAAAATGAACCTTTTTTATAATTTTCAATTTGAAGTAACTTTTCTCCATGAAAAGTTGAAAAACCGTTTATCATCACAATTGCTTCTTATCCAGTGAGTGAAATAATTAAGAGGATAAAATATGTAGAACAGAAGTGATAGTTGTACGTGTTGGTTAGCTTGTTATTGTTAGAAATAATGTAAAATCTATAAGAAAGATTTTAAACATAGAAAGGAATAATTGATCGCAATAATTCAGTAATGTTTTAATACAAATTAATAAAACTCTATCCTATCATCTTATCAGATTGATAAAGTTAATCAGCAAGAAATAAAATGAAAATGATTTAAATTACAAGAAAATATTAATATAAAACAGAACTAAGTTACATTTGGTTTACAAAACGAACTAAAATTATAATGCCGAATCCCTTTACAAGTAATCGTAAATTTCAGGATGCAAACAATGAAATAAGCAAAAAGCACTGTGAGAATCCAATTCTTATTTGAGTAACACAAAAATCAATTAATAAAAATAAAAATATAACTGAAAAATTATGACTTCTCAAAAAATAACTATCGAAAATAAAATACTATCAAGTTCTTATAAGAGTAATAATAATACCTCTTAGAGCAGTAATGGAGTAGAGCTAAAGTAAACAGAATATTAACAACAATCAATCTATTATTTTCTTAATTAGAATTAAGAAAAAAAAAATATATGGGAGGAGATAACAGTAATCCATCAACTGAGATGATAAGTGATCCATCAAGTTCATTCTAGACGTCATTGTATATAGACTGTAACATTTACATATAACGCAAAAATGACGGATGATAAATGAAACTTTGTGAAGAATACACAGTCAAGTTATTTTCTATCACAGCTGGCAATCGATGATTTATAAGCTACCTTTGTACTTTTGTATCGTCAATAAGCTTTTCAATAGTAAACTGCTAAATGGAAAAGTTATATGTCTCATCTTTTTAGCAAAGAATAGGATAAGATGAGAAAAAAGGAGATAGGAATTTCACTGATAAAAAACAGTTTTCACTGTATTCATCAAAGAAATCGTTGAATGACTTTTGAAAATTAAATATTATAAGATTTAAATATAGAAATAAAAAAAAGCGAGAAAAGTATTTACATATCTCAATCTCACAACAGTAATCATTTATAAGAATAAAACTTTTTTTTGATAATGATTTTGATAATGAATGTTACAATCTTCTATCTAATCACCAATTTAATCAATCTAATTATCAAACATTTATCGAAATAATTCAAGTAATTTATCAATTTTGTTCCTGAAAAAATTATTTTCTCTTATCACTTTTGTTTTTCCTATTTTCATGAAACACTTTATCAATCTTATTATAAAATTGAATATTATAATACATATATAGTGAGTGATAAATCAGATAATCAAAAATAGAGGAATAGATGATGTGATCAAAAATTTGAGATAAAATTTATCTTAAAACTCTCAAATGAAGAAAACTTTTTCACATTGAGAGGAAACAGTTTTAGTATTAAATCAATGATTAACATAAAAACATTTAAATTGATGATAATAATCTGTTGTCATCAATCTTTCATCATCATAAAACGGAAAAAACTGTAGTAAATCTTTTAAAAAAACTTTGATAAAACTTTAATAAATAAACTTAAAAACTTAAAGAAGTATTTTTAACTGAAAAACTTTGCTCAACGAAAATTCACCAAATCTTATAATATTCATATCACGTAATAATAATTGACTTAACAATGTTAATCAATATAATAGTAATATAATAAAAATAATAATAATTTTAATTAATATAATTTTAAGCAGTTTAAGGTTAAGTAATGTAATAATAATTCTTATAATATTCTTAAATAATAATAATTAGCATGTACTAAAATATTTGCATGATAGAGTAATTATAGCATTGCTTAAATTAATTAAAAACGTAATTAGAAGAGTTAATAAAGGCTAATCGTCAAATTGTTATGAGAGTAGTTTGATGAAGCTGGCTGTAAATAACTCGAAGGTAATTCTCTTCCACAAGGATTACCGGTGATAATGTACTCGGTGACCTTGCATAAACCTATCCAACGTTTTTGTTACCTTGGAAACGATTGTTAAACTGCCCGTGCTTTGCCCATTTCCAAAAATGAAATTGACAACATGAATGAAAAATTTTTTCAATTTTAATAAATTTTTAACTTAGAAAACTTTCCCAAACTAATTTTCAACTTATTTCTGTAAAAGTTAAGCAAATTATTAATTTGAATTTCAACTTATTAATTAATATGCAATTTACGGTTGGGAAAATGTTGGAAAAAACAATATTGTTTTTGCTTACATCAAATAACCATATAACAATGTGATAATATGCAAGCATGTAAGGATCATAGGTCAAGCAGTAAGTAAATTGCTATTGCAACTGTCAGCAATTGTTCAAAGTTTACTAAATGTTAAAGCTGAATATTTTTTTTTGCCAAAAATTGCAAAAAAATCGCTTAGTTGTAAAATTCTAACTTTCAGAAAAGAAAAAACTTATTGAATTATCGCAGAAAGTTCTTAAACATAAGAAACAAAAGGAATAAATTGAAAAATTTCAATTGAAAATCGAATTCAAATTATCAATGCATTGATTTAATCAATATTTAAGTTTCATTTCTAATATAAAAGAAGATCGAATATCGTCGTACTCTAATAAATACAAACATAGTAAGTCACCTAAGTTGCTACCTTAACAAACAAAATGATAAACTAATTCAAATTTCTCTTGATGAATGGAAATCTCATATGAATTATTTCTCATTTTCAACTTTGTGAAAATTTCAAATTTTGCCTTAGGCCTTAGGCTATATAAAATGTATTATCCATAACTAACCATAAAAGCCAAAAATAAGCAAAGAAGCATTAGCTGTAAATAAGTAAACATTCTGATAAATTACTGATATCTTCTTGGCAATGAATGAAAAGTGTACGTATTGGAACTGTTTATAGTTATGAGGGAAGAAGCATCGAAACTGTTTATCAGGGAAGCATTGGAACTGTTTATGAGAGAAGAAGGAAAGTACAAAACAGTTTTGTACGACGGTTGCTTCTCTCTCTCTCACACTGTCATCCTTATGATTCAATCCAATAGCTTAAATATTATTTCTCTTCCCACACCATTGCATAATATTTTACTCAATAACAGTTATTAAATACAGTAAAGTTAAAGTTAAATTTTGTACTACTTTTATTAATAGTATAGAATAATAAAATTAGACACAGTATAAAGTTATTCAGTAATATTTTAATTTCCCATTAATCGCTCTGTAATATTTCAATTTCTCATGAATCATTTGAGGTTAAAATAAATTATTCACCTGAGATAATTCTATTACAAAATGATAAAGTCTGTAAGAAGAGGAAATTTCCTGATTTCTGATCTCTAAAAACTATAATTCAAATTAGATCATTTAGGTAAATTTTCTATCACTTACTCTAATTAATATTTCAATTTTCCCAAAAGGAAGAAAGTTAATTAAATAAATTTTATGAATAAATTAAAATTTTTATCATCGATCGGTCAATTTCTTCTAGTTATTTCATATTTTTTAATAGCTTCTCTATTAAAGTTTTAATACAAATACAAATGAAGCATTTTTTTTAATTCCGAATAGGATATATTCCCGGTATTTCTCGATCTTTTACAGGGAAAAACAATCAATATAAATTCTTCCAATCATATCATCTTCCCCGAACAGCTAACTTTATATAAGTGTTACATCGAAATTATTCATTATTTACAACATTTGCACACACAAACACACATACACACACATACATGCAAACATGCACACATACACAGACAAAATACACACACATGCACACACACACATACATGCACACAGAAAGATATGCATATACCCATAGTTATATAAATATGATACACAAACATACAAAACATACACGCACACAATCGTACACATACACAGACAAATAAACACACACAGACAGACACACGCCTATAGTTATATAAATACGCATACACACACAGACACACACCCATGGTTATATAAACATGCATACATACAAATAGAATTGCACACATACACGGACACACAATATACAGACACACACATGGACAGATACACACATATACGCAGACACAGACATACACATACAGACACATACAGACATAGTTACAAATATGCAAATATAGTACATAACCTAATATTTGTCAAAAATTAATTATATACAGGAAGATATGAAGTAATAAAAATGCATTATTTAAGCATAAATTGAATTTAATGTTTCGAATAAGAATTATTCATTGAAATCATTTTGAAATTATCTGTGAGTTGAATTGAACTGAATCGAATGCGTAAATAATAAATTCAATGAAGGTGAAAAAGTTAGCTAATTTTAGTATTTCTTTTTGAATTATCGACAGAATGAAATATTATTTGAAAAAAGATTGAAAAAAAGAGAGAGAGAGAGAGAATGAATCGATCAAGGAGTTAATATATTTGTAGGAATTTCATTTCAGTCTATTCCATTCACTTTTCAAGCAATTATATTTTGCAATGACATTGTCCAATTAAAGGTAAGTGATGAAATAGTAATTACCCTGTTAACATGTTTGCATTACCTTTACTTTATGTACTAACTCAAGTTTATTCATCTTATTTACTTTATTTTTCAATGAAGTTGTAATAACTATCGTCGAGAAATATACAATGAACAGAATATACTTTCAAATTACTGTTTCAAACTGTAGCATCCAAATGGAAAAAAAAATTCATGACCAAAGGAAATAAGTAATTGAGTAATATGTGCATTTTTTATTTGAACTGATTTCGCACGCACAAAATTTATTTCCGTAGAATAATAGATGATAATTTTGATAAGTAAGATTTTAAAAGTTTAAAAATTGATTTGTGTTCCCTTCCATTCATCTAAACCTTGAAATAAAGACATGAATGAAGTGATTAATAGTTAGAAATTCAATGTAACAATCAGGAACAAGTTATATAAGTACAATTGAATAAAAAATAATAGTATACTAGAGAAAAAAAAACAAGTTATCCGGACTTGAAATTACATCGAACCACTCATGTCATCCTATTCAAGTTTTGCCAATTTGATTGTGAAGTAAACCAAAATGTGAGATTAGAATTTTTTTTAATTATATTGACAATTAAAAACTGAAAAATTCATTAATTCAAAAAATTTAAACTAAAAACGAATTCAAAAAACTTTATTTTCATTTTTTTTGCTTCAGAATAATGGAAGGAAAATTTCATGTTTCTGTAAATGAAAATAAAGTGATAATAACAGGAATAAAGTTTGTTTTGAAAACTGCCTTAATGGAAGAAGTCAAATTTCAAATTTTAAATAATGAATTTTTCAATTCTATATTTAAAAAGAAAAGTGGTAAGGAAAATTACTCATCGTAATGAGTATCAAAATCAAATTTAAAAATTAAAATTTGTTCAAAAGTAAAAAAGAAATAAAAGATTAGAAATTAGATGAAAATTGTTATTTTTTATGATTTACGATTAAAGAGTAACAACTAAACCGATGATTTGATTAGCTTTTTTTTTTTGGTCGTCTCGTTGAAATGAAAAATTGATTGCTGTCAATTTAAAGCAAAATTAGCTTAAATTAATTAGTGCAATTCATAGGAAATTCTAGTGAATTCAACAAAATTGAAGTAATTCAGGTAAGAGCTATGGAAAAGTTTAAAGAAAAGCAAAAATTGATTTCTATAAAAATAAATCAAAAATTCTTTTTTTGACGAAAGGAATTTATATATATACATATGCGGAGAGGAGAAGAAAAAAATTAAAAAAAAATTAGGTCATTAATGAGCAAACTTTAATAATAAATAATAAATTTAAATAATAAATTTTTTTTTCATGGAAAAAAAAGAAAAAATTATTTTCATAATTTAGTAGTAAATATAAACTGAAATGAATTCATTCATTCATATCAAATAAAGTTTCCTTAAATATATTTATTGCAAAATAACCCCTGAATTAGGTAACTGTCCTCAATTTTAATTTCACCTGTATACACAATCGAATAGTTCAACGATACGTTGACACCGTAACACTACAAAATTTATTTTTACTTATAATGGAAATTTCCCAGCGAGATTTTCAAGAAACGAAGGACAAATTGATGAATTATTGTGGTGAAATATTAGAAATATAAAACTGATGCAAAATTAAAAATTTATTTAGAAAGGAAATTCGAGCCAAATGAAATAATAAATTTAAGTATTGCAGTTTTCAAGTATCGAGGATTAAACTTGATATAATAATTCCAGGTGATTTATTTAAGAAATAAATTGGAGCTAAATGAAATAATAGGTTTAAGTATTACAGTATCGAGGATTAAACCTTGAAACAATAATTCCAGGTAATTTAAAAAGATTTGAAAAAGAAAAAACTTACGTTCATTTTTTTTTTGGAAAAATTGAGAGGATTATTATCTTTGGAGATGAAATTGAAAATTATGCGTACACGTATATACATATTTAAAAAATCATGCATTAACTTTTCACCTTTCAGGTTAATTTAAGAACTGAGAAAAGAATGCTGAAATGACAACAAAGTATACAATTGAAAATGTTTAACATTAGTATCAAATATAGACGAAACTTGAAAAAAAGTTTCATTCTTTTTCTTAGTCATTTATTTAAGAAAAAGAAAGTACAATCTTTACTTGAAACAAATTTTTTAAATAATAAATTTTTTTTCATGGAAAATGGAAATTACAATCAATGACAAATGATAGTAATTTCCATCCTCGAACTATAAAATTTAAGAGAGGTCTTTTGAAAATTTCATAATACTTACTTTTTACAGGTAGGGGAAGTTAAGTTAACAAAGTAAAGTTTGCAGATGGAATGATCAAAGCCATTCCATTGTTTGTTTTAACGATGTCATTGCAGTTGTAACAATATAATATTCAAAAGAAAATAAATAAATTCAGTTTGCGTTATAAAATCAATTAAGCTTTTTAATTTTAACTTTGTATTTGAATTTTGCTTTACAATTCCTCATAAATTGCTTAAATTACTTAAAAGTTATAAATTTTTTTTAAAATTATCTTGAAGATAAATTAAGAGAGCAGAAGGAAGTGAATTTGATTTGATTTTATTTTTTTCCTTTTCAAATGCAGAGGATACGAAACATTTTTTTCATTAATGAATATCAAGAGAATTGGAATTTTAAAAAATTTCAATTTTTCAACAAATCGAAAAAAATAATTAAATACGAAAATTCTAAAAAAATCATTAGAAGTTTGTAGAAAATAAACAAAATAAATTAAAATTTTAAAGAACAAAAACTAAAAAACAATGACAAGAAATCAATATTTACAGTGAATTAGCATTGATTGATAAAATAAAATTTATTATCAGTAGAATTAATATAGGAATAATATCCGCGTGATATTTAAATGTAATTTATTTATTTACTTACTTCAGTACATTTGCACTTTGGTATACAAGAAAAGGTAAATTAAAATTTATAATTAACAGTAATAACACCGAAGGAATGAACCTTACAGTAGTAATACAGAAGAAATGAAACTTACAATAATAATAATAATACCAAAGAAATGAAACTTACAATAATAATAATACCAAAGAAATGAAACTTACAATAATAATAATAATACCAAAGAAATGAAACTTACAATAGTAATACCGAAGAAATGAAATTATTAATGGAATTAAGAATGAATGGAAATAATTACAAATGTCCCAATTGATGTTTACAGAGAAAGCCAAAAATGCATTCGCATTCATTCAGGTGCGTCTAATCAACCGATTTTTCGACATTGTCGGATAAAACGGATGAATGGACGGATGAGTAGTTCGAATAAGAAAAAGAAAATTTTCATAATTTTTTTTTTGATTTGTGCAAACAATCCATTCTATTTGAAATTCACTCCGCTTTTCATTCCTCCGTAATGAAAAAAAAAAAAGAAAGAATTCATTTTTTGAGAAAAGAGAAATAAAAATGGTAAATTACAATTTATAATTAACAATAATAATATCAAAGAAATAATACTTACAATAATAATACTAAAGAAGAAGTAAATCTTATAATAGTAATATCAAAGAAATTAATTGATATTTTGAATAATGACAATTATTATCAATTTTATTTCTGAAAGATTAAAATTTTTTAAATTTTAAAAGTTCTTTAGTTTTAATCAGTTTTTTAAAAGCATTGAAATTCTTCAAGCTTATCAGTTTTCGAAAAAATTTAAAGTTTCTCAGGTTTACCAAATTTTTGATAGATTAAAATTCTTCAGTTTTATCAATTCTCGAAAGATTAATAATATTCAAGTGCAATTTTAGAATTTCGTATTTTTTTTTATTTGAAAATAAAATAAATTATTTTGCTCATTTCTACGAAAAATTTCATAAAAAAAAAGGAAACTTCTAGAAAAGTGTAAAATTATTATTTCTATAACGAAAAATCCTTTCATTTTTTGAAAAAAAATATATAAATGCCTTGACAATGAAATTTATTTTAATTGAAAACAAAAAAAGCTTATCAACTGATCAAACAAACTACAATTTAAGTTTTAATTTGAATAATTAGTAAAAAAAAAATTCTCTATCATCGTTTCAAAATGATTCGTTTCAATAAATTGCAATAAAAGTTCATCCCTAAAATATTTTACAACTTTAAAATCTCAATAAATATTTCTACCATCATTATAATAACTTGCATTCAGTACATTTATTTTATTGCAATAAAGAATTTCTCAATTTGAAATCTTCAAAATCAATATTTTTCATTTATCATCTATATCAATCAATACTTTCAGTGTTGAAAGAATAATTTGAAAAGATAGAAAGTTACTTTACTTTATAGGTAGAGTAACTGTGATTATTTTTAACCAAAAAAAAAATTATTTAATCAATTTCTTTTCTTTCCTTCCTATCATTTTTTTCCTTTGCAATCAATTTCTATCTATCGAACATTTTTTGATATCCGTAAAGAGTAGGCTGATTTTCATCATTCGCGAAATCCCAAATGAATGACTGCTTGGAGGAAGAGGAATTGGTTGAACAGGATTCCAGAATTCAATTTATTACTGTTGTCATCGAATATGTATGATAACAATGGAAGGTTGATTGAAGTAATTTTAGTTATCAAAATTTCCTCTTCCAAAATTCAATTAAAATTTTTGTAGATAATAAATTTTTTGAAGATAGGGAATTTTACTTCTGTTCGGTACAATTTTTAAAAACGATCATTTCACCAATTTATCTGTTAGCTAATTTTCTTAACTTAAATCTAAAGTTTAAAAAGCATGAAAGTTTAAAAGTAAACTCAATTTTCGTTTATTTACGATAATTTCTACACGAATGACGACAAAATTTACCAATAATTTCAGAACTTTTTACTGAAAATTTTTCAAATTTAACAAATCAAAATCTTCTTTTTATCAAATAATCTTCACATTGAATAATCAAAAAAGTTTTTGTTGTCAAAAAAAAATCTTAAATATATTACTTTTTCAATGCACTTTATATTTCAAATATAACTATTTAAGTTTTTTTTGATTAACACCGATCGATAAGCCACTAAGCTTCTCCTTGTTGCATCTAAACTAAACGACAAAACTTTTAAATATTCTATAACTCGTAATATTTTATTTTCTATAATATATTTTATTGGCAATCGATTTCCAAATGTATAAAGTATTACTTAATGAATTGAAGTAATTATTATTAATTTAATTGAATTTCAAAAACAAATCTGAAACTTATTTTTGACTCTATTCGTGAAATATTAGTACTGAAAGAAAAGTTGGAATATTTTTCCATAGAAATTTATTGAAATAATTTGAAATATTTTTAGATTACAAAAAATTTATAGTATAATGATTACTTTTCAACAGCGAAGATTGTATTTTTTTAGTATTCCGATTAATTATATTAATAGTTCAAAGCTGATTTGAAAAGAAGAAATTGAATTAATCACATCGTTTTCTCTAAGAAACCTGAATTTCCCGATCCCCAAACTAATTTAATTAATTAATCAACTTTTTTTTAATTCTTTAGCACTTCTAATTTCTCCTTCTAATTGCCTTAATTAATCATTTGAATAATATACGAGTTATATTCTAAGCATAGATCAATTCATCGTAATTTCTCAAGCATGAAGTTATTATGTTACGTTCCACGTATCACGTGCGTTAATCAGTTTACGGCTCATTGATCATCAGTAAATGATAAGACACTTTATACTTTAAGAAATAAGTTGCAAAAATGAGAGAAAATAAGAAAAATCAAAATTTTTTCTTTTTCAGGGAGACTAACATTTTGTTTACTTGACATATTAGTATTATTAAGAAACTTTCAAAGAATGATAAAAATTATTTTAACTAAATTAAATTCTTAATTTGATAAGTGATAAGAAGAGAGTTAAAGAGAGAGAGAGAAAAGGGAATAAATTTATTGAAAAACTGAATTAATCTACATAAATGATGACAATCTCATTCCCTTTTTCATTCAAAAATATGATCATGTGAATTCCGGCATTCTTATGATCTCTGAAGATTGATTGAAAAAAAGTGTGATCAAAAATTTATCATTTTTGTCTTTTCAGGTCACTGATCAATTTAAGATATTTTTTTCCGGTTGATACAAATTTATTTTCAGATAACAATTGATAATTGATTAACTTTTTCAAGTTAAATCCACCTAAAATCTCGTTTGCTTTCTCAAAAAAAAGTTTAGAAAAGTAAAAATTTATAGAATAGTGTTTTTTTAAATGTTTCAAGAATTTTAATCTTTATTTTAGAATTGATAATTCGCTGATATTTTATGAGTATTTGTTAATTAAAAATGAATAATATTGCAAAATTATCGTTACTCAAAGATAATTAGAATTTACTTTAGAATTAAATAAAAATACATTTTATTGAGATATAAAAGTTTTTTAACAAAAAAAAAAAATAATTGAGAAATTCTAGAATCGATAATTATTTAAGAAATTCTAAGATCGATAACTAATGAATTAATTTTTTTTTTGTTCTCAGATACCTCCTATGTTATTCATTTTCATGATTTCATGCAACATTGGCATTTCAGCATCTTTCAAAAAAATTTGTTGAAATTGTTTCAGATGAGTGATTATTAGTAAGATAGCTATTACTACCGCTAATTTACTCCATCCATCAGCTAAATGATAACTGAGAGTATAAGATGAGGTAAGATTTAAAGAAGAAAGTGCAAAAGTCTTATTTCATGTCTTTAATATTCCATGCATTTTTGAATTTTTGTTTTCTTTACAGCTTTTTCAACAGCAAACAAGAACATACATGAGAAATGCACTTATTTTAATGATTATTTCATTTCAGTTAGCTTCGATCAAAAGCTTAATTATAACAAGTTGATAACTGATAATTCCATTAATGTGTTCTTTCATTATAATTAATAAGTTATTGATTGGAGATCACAACGTGAGTTTGTTTTTTCTAATTTAAAAAACAAAAGACAAACATACCAACCGCTCTCTCTCTCTCTTCCTCTTTCACCCTCCTACTCTTTCTTTTTATCTTTTTCCTTTTCCTTGTGTAATGATTATCTTTTCGTAGAATTAAACGTGAAATAATTATCTTCTAAAAAAAGTACTTTAGTGGAAGAGAAGAAAAAAGATAAAAAAAGTACTTTGGTGAAATGGAAAGAAAGAGAGAGAGAGAAGAGATGGATAAAGAAATTATTTAAATTGGTTAGGATTAAAATATCAGAAATAATCAGTGCAAAAGAAGTTACTCTCTCTCTCTCTCTCTCTCTCTCATAAATCAAATAATTTGTACAAAGGTAATTAATTGATAAATTTATGCTAATAATTACATAAAGTATTAGATAGGCTTTTTCCGGCACTAAATATGATATAAGCTAATCATTTTTTCCCTTTTCTCTCTCTCTCTCTCTTTCTCTCTGATATTTAATCATATTCTTATACTTTGAAAAAGCTAGCTTGATTAAGTTTGAATGGTAATATCGAAGTTTAAGCGCTTCATTAGTGTCCTCTTCATCATCAACAGCATCATTAACTATTCCAATCCAGTAACTTCATTAGCTAAACCACCACTAAACCACTAAACCAAATTCCAATTCTTTCCATTCCATTCAACTTTTTGGGATATTCCGGGAGTGGAAAGAGGAAAGAGAGAAATGACGAGATAGAGTGCAACAGATAGAGAGAGGAGAGAGTTTTCACGTTAAACTCATTACTTCTCCACTTTCTCACTATTAAATTATCATACATCATTGATGCATAAAAATCTACATCTCTCAAAAAATTGCATGAAAAGAAAGGGAGAGAGAGAGAGAGAAAAGAAAAAACGAAACAGAAAAAGAGAATAATCTATAAGCTTTCAAGAGAAAGAGAGAAAAAGAGGGAGAGATGCATATATTTCTCTTATTATACATTCATTTTTCGTTCTTTTTTTGGAATTACTTTTAATACTTGTTTTCTCTGGTATATACTGGTAGCTAGAAAATGCGGGGTAATTTAACTTCCTGAAGATACTGCATTCAATCATTTATCAGTAATATCTTTTTTGCTTTACATGAAATGAACATCAATTTACAGTTACTATATTACTGATAAATAATTTAATGTATCTACCGGAAGTTGAGCAAAATTCATTTTCATTAGTTTGAATTCATACCAAATCATTATTTAATTATTTAATTAACATTTGATTAAATCGGAAATACTTCTTATATAGTACTTGAAAATATACTTTAATCATTCTCGAGTTAGATAAAAATATTCGAAGTGTAATTTATGGATACATGGATATATGATAAATGACTTTTATATACTTTACCCATTTAAATTTCTGCATAAATATGATAAATTAGTTAAAATTTTTATTTTAATTTTTTACTATCACAAAAAAAAAAGAGAGATCAATTGAGAAAAAAAAGCGATAAATGATGAAGAAAGATAAGTGGAAAGTATGAAAAAGATAAAAAAATGCGAAATAATCATTTCAATTTATTCAAGCTTTTCTCGATTGGCACAATATTCTCATGAATTCTTCTTATCTCTTTAAATATCAACGCAAACAATTGAGATAATTTTTCGTGACAGTCACTCTTAGAGAGATTATCTCAGAGAAAAGATAATCATTGAGCCATTAGTTCTTTTTTTCTTCCCTATCAATTCATTTATCATTTCATTCAAACAAGTGAAGAATGAATTTTATCAAATTTTTTATTATTTTTATCATCATTTATTATGATTTTTTATCAAATTACTATTATTTGTCATTTAATAAAAGTGCAATTTTGATAAATCTTTTTGAGGTGATAATTGATCGTTTTTAAATCTTTTTTTTTCACTTTGGATTATTAAATGGATTAAAAGGACAAGTTAAATAGATCTGAATAAGTTAAATAAAAAAAAAAGTTAAATAGATCTGAGAGATAACAACTGAAAATATAATTTATTTCATTTCGTGCTTTAATCAATCAAATTAGCTCTTTTTTTAATCAGATAGCAATCTGTTTTAACATAATTTGTTAATGATTGATATAATTTGAAATTATTAATCATGAAATATCTTCAACTATAAGCATCAATATACTCGAGTAAGAGAGCAATTAGCATTATCATGATATCTTATCACTGCAGTTACTATTCTTCAATCTGTGGCTAATTCATTGATTGTTAGCAAAGGAAAATGGGAAGGAAGGAAGGAAAAAAAATCAAATAAAAATTTTGCAACTAATGGAATTGATTCTAAAATTGCCATTTGCATTTCTCATTGTTGCTTCATTCCAATGGAGCATATCAACCTTGCAGAGATCAAAGGTTATCACCTAGACTTACTCTAAATTCCACTTAGTTTAAGATGACAAATTGAAAAAAAGAAAGAAATTTTTATTGTAATATTTATTTATTTAAATTTGAATAAGCGAAAATTCCACGCATTTTAAAGGCAATTATTCGAAGCTTCTTCTTCTGCAACAAATTAGTGCTTGAAGAAGAAGCTGCTTAAGAATTCAAACAAATGGAAATTCGAAATGATCGAACGACCTCTTACCATTTTCATGTTACTACTCCATGCAACACTGATTTTAAATTCTTATCTGTCACCATCGCTGAATTATAATGGAATGTGTGAAATTTCAAAGTTTCCCATTTTCCTTGATTTATCAATTGCTTATCAAAAATGATTACAGGAAATTGATAAACATATAAAACTCCTTTATTTTTTCTTGAAAATACTTCATTTTTTAGCTAATTTCAAAGTTATAAATCTATCTAAATTTTTGAATCAATAATTTTCTAATTCATTCTGCTATTTGCTTTATTAATTATTATTTAATTATTATTGATTATTAATTAATTATTATTAATTATTATTTGAATACTAGCATCAATCCTATTTAACATTTTTTCTTCCTTTATCAAGAATTATATACTGTTTAATTATTTCCAGCTACTTTTCTCGGCATAAATAACTATGGAAAGAAGAGTAGCAGCCATATTTAGCTCAGTTTGATGTTTGATTATTACATTTGATATTTTCTATCCGTTACTTATCCGTTCAAAGTATCTATACTTATTTCACAGTTTAGGAATCTTCGAAATTTCTTAACGAAGTGAAACTGTTCATTGATAAGAATCGCTTGGATCACGGAAATAGAATATAGAACGTGAAAGGGAATATCATTGAAATTTATTAAGATCAATTATCGATTTTTTACTTTATCGATTGACAAAAAATAAACATCAGCGAAACGAATTATTGAACTAATAACCTAAATTCTCCGCTTATCATATAAAAATTTGTTTCAGAAAAAAAAAACTTTATAGGACTAAAGTTTTCTGCGAAAATCGTTTTTATTTAGAAATATTTTTAATCTTTCTATTTTCTAAAATATTTCTATTCAAAACTAAATCATAATAGTTTATTGAAATGAAGAGTTATCATAGCTTTTAATGCTAATACACCACTATGATAATATCACCCTGGAGATTTTTTTTCCGAGATTGTTAAAACCTAAAATGGTTTTAAAAGCTTATGAAATCCATTTACAAACTAATCAATCGTTGTAACTGTTAATAATGAATGAAAAAAATCTGAATTATATCTCTATTTCGATTCAATGAAATTGTTTGAAATGATAAAACCTTTCATTAGGCCATTAAAGAGAAAATGATTTATGATCGATCATTATAAAAAATCATCGTATAAAATTTCCTTGTCCATTTTCCAGATCTAAAATATCAACAAAAGCTATCATCATCCCTTGCAATATTATACTGATATACTTTCATCAAATCTTATCATTCCTTCTATCAACTAGTAATCTTTTACTTTTTTGTTGTTTAAGTTATCATGTATTCGTTCTTGTTTGTATTAAAGCTTTTAAATAATTATTTAAAAATTATTGTATTTAATAGATTAATCAAAATGGATTGATAATTTAGCATTAATACTGATTTAATTTAAATTCCTCTAGATCTAATGATAATATTATTAACTTATATTTCGTTAATGGGTATGATAATTATAGTATCATTAACTTTCATAATGATTCTGACTATTAATACGGTGTATCGTATTAAGTATCCTGAAGTGTTGAAAGCATTAAGTATTTCTTGAGATTAACATAAAATTGGAATTCGAATATCAATTATGCTTGAATTTTCTACAAACAATAATTTACTTTAACTTAACTTTCAGTTTAGCACTTATCAATTCGTTATCAATTGTTTTTTTTATTTATTTTGTTGAATTTTATTTTTATCTTTTATTTCTAAATTTTTTTCACATTCCGAAATAAATATCAAATATTTTGAAATGATAGAAATATTTGAAATGTTGAGATGATGTCGAATTGATATTAAACAATCTGATAGATTTGATAAAATCATTGTAAGTCACGCAAAAACTAAAAAAGAATTTTCAAATCAACTCAAATATAATTGATTAGGAATTTTCTTTTTCAATTATCTTTTATATCAAACAGGTAAATGTTGACATTTCACTTAAAGTGATTTTGCAGTAGCAGTATTACTTTAAGTGAAATATATGGAAATTTTATTTTGTTCACTTAAAATGCTCCAAATTTACCTTTTTTCTTAGGAAGAAAAACTTTTTAAATTTATTTATTTTAATTTTTGCTTATTTTTGTGATTGAATTTTAGTGAAATCTATAATTTTCACTTTCAGCACGATTGATTGTAACTGTAATTAGCATAATGAATAAGCCTTCAATGAAAGAAGTAAGAATTTCATTTCGTATTTTAACTCTTCACCGATTCAGTATTGTGTATGAAAAGTTAAAAAAAATTTTTTTTTGATCGAGTTGTTTTAAAGTTAAAAGATAAATTGTTAATCTTTTTATTAAGCGAAATATCATTTGCGCTGGAATTTATAATTTTGGCAATAAAAATTTTATCATCTCTTATGAAAATGATAAGCTGATAAAAAATAATGATTGAAAAGAATTGTTTAATTCTATTAAAATTTAATAGTGATAAAGAAATAATATGAAATTAGAAAACGTAAGATCAGTAATTCAATGCCAAAATATTTCGTAAAAAATCAGTTCAAACATAATAATGTAACCAAAATAGATTAAAAAATATTTTTTATCACTGAAAATTATCGGACAATTTTCAGATTTTCAAAGTCGTATCAGAATTTAATGAAGAATTTAAATTGGATGAGGAAATAAGGTTTTGCCAGAATGGATATTATGCTGATCGATTTTAAATTTTGATTTCGAAAATAACCCAAAATTATGTCCAAGCAAAACTTTTTTCAATTTCTAACTAAGTCATTACTCTTTCTCGCTCTCTCTTTCTCTTCCTCTCTCTTTCAGATAATTTTCAGTGATTAAAATATCTTTTAATTTTCTCAGTTTACTTAAATATAATTCAGTAATATTTCTATCAGAGTAATATTTTTCTTCTATTATGAAATAATTTGATTGTTCGTTAATAAATTTAAAAATAATTGATAATAATTATGAATAAGATTTATTACTATCGTTTTAACTTAAGTCAAATTATTATTTTGATAAATATTTACAATTTTCGTTTCATCTAAACATCAATAATAATACTTTGGGATAATTTATAGATTTTAGGAAAATCTGATCGGATGTTACTCATTTCAGAATGATATACTTCGTCATTGTCGCCTAAAATCTCATGAAGACCAAAATGTTTGAGTTTTAGATTTCGGCTTAAAGCTTAAAAGCTTCAATCTAAACAAAGTCACTAGATGATGTTTATAGATGAAATCCCATCGGGACATTTTAGTTTTCGCGGTTGCCGCGAAACATCTTTAAATCATTCATATTGGGAATACAGACATACGTAACTTTTAAAATTTGTTCCTCTTATCAGTATAAAGTATATTTTGAAGAGGAAAAGCTTAATGCTTGTTGTTTAAAGTTTTATTTTTGATATTATTTTTTTTTGTTTTCATTTTGATATTATTTTATTTACTTATTACATTTATCATATATCATCTAAGTTTCAAATGAAGCTAACTCTTCCAATAAGTTACGTTATTAAAACAACTATATATTAAAATACGTTTCACGTATTGAGCATACTTTATACGTTTAACGTTTTATTCGTTTGTCATAGCATCACATGAGCTAAATATGTTATATGAATTATTATTTAAAAGTTAAATCACAATATGATAAATATGCTACATGTATTATTATTTATATGTTAAATATAGTTCACACGTTTTACACGTTAAATTCATCCATTTTACGCGTTATATACGTGCTACATGCATTATTATTTATTTGATTATTTTAAATTTATTCTCTAAAATGACAAACGAAATATGTTTATCGATTTATTATAGCAATTTTGAAGTTTCTATTTTCCCTTGTCAATCAAATATTCTTTTTTCTTATCAAAATTGAAAAACTATGAATGATATATGATTTTGGGAAAAATAATGGTCATTTTTAGCCAATTCTTAGAAATATTCTTTTTGCTTTTTGAATTATTTCATCTTTGTTTTCTCTAATTAGTGTAAGTAATTTCTTATTGCTTAAGTAATTTCTTATTGTTCTATCATTTAAATCTATCTGTTAGGTATTTGATAGTAATATTAGCTATCTGATACCATTTACATGCTTGAAATAAAAGAAAGTAATCGAATATTAACATTATTTGAGTATAGTTCAAAATTAAAAGTTAAACTTACTCTTATCTATTGTATTTTCTACTTATTTTATTTAATATTTTTTGAGAATTTTAAACTTTATAACCTTCTTGGTAATATTAATAAGTTTAGATGACTTCAATTTGCATTTATTCTATTTTTACTTTAAAAATTTTGTACTATTTACAGTTAAATAATTTCAGTTTTTGATATCTTAATTTTTGTTCAAAAATACTTTTTGACTTTTTGAACGTGAAAAAAACGTTCCCATAAATTCGTCCGTAATTTTTCAAATCGTCTAAATTTTATTTACACGTATATCTTCCTATGACACTTTTTTTAAAAGATAAATTACTTTATGAAAATTTACAGCGAAGTCTTATACTATCACTGATATCGATTAGCAAGCATAGAAAATGCTTATAATTTATCGAATAAGATAGTTGTAAAATAACTATGTTAAAATTTTTATCTAATTTTCAAGTATCAGGAAAGTAATATTATTATCTACAATTTAATGCTAATTACTTAGCTAATTTGTAAGTATCAAAAGTGTAAGATTGCGCTATCTATTAGAGATTTCAAATCAATTTTGGTATAAGAGATGAATTCAAACAAACTCTTTCCATTACTCTGTAAATCATTGAAAAATCTTTCTGATGTGCAACATAGCTAAGTTGATTTACGTTTGTCAGACGTAGAAAATATTCAATTAACAGTTGCATCAAATTCAACTCTGTTAATTAGAGTAAACATTTTATGCAATATGATAGAAGTATATGCGAATTTCGCCTATGATAACACTTTTGATTACCTAAAAAAAAGTTTTGAAACTTTTTTCTAATTTGAATCAATCAATATCACCAATTGGTTTCTTTTTAATTTCAATAAAAAACAATATTAATTATAAATAATTTCTTTTTTTAATTCAAAAAAAAATATAATTTTCAAAGAGAAAATTAATAATAATCCTTCGAAGTTAACAATTGTTTTTTTAGAAAATATAAATTCTATCATTTTGTTGCTGTAAGCAATGAGTGCAATGTAATCTGTTATCAGAGATCAATAATTTACCTAGAATTAAAGATCATATGAGAGATATTTTTCGAAACAAATCTCTCTCTCTCTCTCTCTCTCTCTCTCTCTAAATCTGATTGATTAATTTTTTTTTTTCAAGACATAATTTTACGCATAATTTTTAATTTTTAGTATTTACTGTGAAAGAAATCATTTTTGTGGATTATCAATATCATTGTGAATTATCAATATGAACTATCAGTATCATTATATCATTTCTCTTAGAGAGAATTTTTTTTAATTTTCAATATTCACTGTAAAAATAAAATTAAAAAAAAAGTTTTAAAAATTATTTTCTTTTCAATTTCCGATAAATGATTCCTTTAGCGAATTATTTCTTACACCTGAAATTTTTTTAGATTTTTAATTTTTTTAGAAAAAAACTTTCCAATGTTTATAATAGGAAGAGATAAATTTGTAAAAAGGAAATTGATGATCTATCATATTTTAAATCAATTTATGATTTCTCTCAGTGAATTTTCTCTTATACTTTCTTTTTTTCCTTCTCATCCACTCGATGGCTAAATAATGAATATAGCAAATGGCTTGTTCCAGTTCGATTTTCTCGCTGAAAGATAGTTTGTAGATGAAAGTCATAGTTTCATAGAATTGAACCAAATAAAGCTTAAAAAGAAGTTTCCATAGAAAGCTAACATTTTTACTCTTTCCAGAATTGACAAATAATAAAGTTTTATTCATAAATTCTCTCTTTCTCTCTCTCTCTCTCTCTCTGTTTTTCTGTGAATAAATGAAATATCTGCATTTTTTTTTTAATAAATCAAAATTGATAGCTTTGTTAAATTTATTGCTATTGATAATCCTATAAAGATTTACTTACTAATTAATTACTGCTCAATAATTAATAAGCAAGCAAATTATAAAATTAATTGAAATCAAAAAAATTTTTGCTACTTTTAATGTAAAATTTTAATTTGAAATACTTTGATTGATTTTGCCTGAGGGCAATAACCTTAATTTGATGCTAAATTGAAGTGGTCAGTTGAAGTCCTATTCAGTTGGTCAAGAATAGCAGCAATCTGATTTCCAATGCTTCATGCGTTGCAAATGAATCATTTTTCATGTGACAATATCATACCGATAAGGAATATGATAAATGAAGGGACCATTTCACTGCTAAATTTGTCATTCCTTTACTATCATTTTAAAAATGTTTTGAAAAAAAAAATCTTCCATATAAACTTTGGAAAAAATGAAAAGCAATTTTTAGAAAAATAACATTTCGGAAATAATTCTTCCACTTCATCCATTCCAATTTCTAATAGAGATAAAATTAACGAAGTAAAGATCAAAAAAAATTTTCAACTCTTTTACTTTTCACTTTCTGATAAATGATAATTACTTTACTTTCTTTTTTTCTTCCTCTCTCTCTCTTCCTTCCTTTTTAAGCAATATAATTGTCTTTTTTTTATGCATAGCTAAAAAAGAATGAGTGTTTTTTTTTTCTCCTGAAATTCTTAGACAACAATAAATTAGGCTATAGAGCTATTTGAAACGATGAGAATTCACATAAAACCTGTCAATAGCCGGAAAAACAGGAGGCGAAAGCTTTCGCAGCTAAGATATATTTCAGTTTTCTTAATAACTATTGGTATTATAGTTATTCGATAGCTTCTCACTTCTTATTTTCAAAGCATTGAATTTCGAAAAATTAATTTAATCGTAAATTTCATTCAGTACAAACTCAAATTTCTCATTAATTTCAAAATGTTCTTTTTTTAGCAAAAATTTCCACATTAATAAGTATTAGTTAATTAATCAATTCCATTTATTCGTTGATTAAATTTAAAAAAAAAAGCGCTCAATTCGTAAAAATAAGCTTTCAATATTTGTGACAGAGAAAAAAGAAAGGAAAAAAATAGCTGAAAAATAAACGGATGAAAATGCAGAAGATTGGATGATAAGTTTGATATGATTAAATTTCAGATATTAAACTTATGCTAAATCAATTGAAAGCAATAAAAATGCTTGCTTGAAAATAATATCAAATAAAAAAAAATTCCTCCAATTTTCGAAATTGAAAAAGAATTTTATTATTTATTCTTTATCATTTAAAAAAAAAATAAATTATAGCATTATTTGATATTTTCATTGAATTTTAGTTTTATTTTTATTTCATAAATAAATAATATATTGTTTAAATTATCCGTTCCAGGTCTTTTTGTCTTATTAACTGATAAGATCAGATGAAAATTGTATAATTAATTAATTGTCTCATAATTTTATCTTACTTTACACTTCATTCATTTAAATTCAATCACAAGATAAGGTAATTTTGCAAATAATAAATCTTTATTTTAATAAATAAAGATGATAATTCAATTTGATAATTGGGATAATTTGAAATTTAATAATGAAAATTAATAATAATAGTTTGGTATGGATTTATCTATCACTGATTACTATCACTCTTTGTTTATATCACTCATTTGTTGCTGACAGTTTTGGATTTTTAGTGGATTTCTTTCTTTTTTACTTTTCCTTCTTTTTATGCATTTTAGTTACTCGCTGTTAAGCCAAGTTGTATTCTTTACTTTTACATTGCTACACATAATTTTATGCTTTCATATTTTTATACTTTTAATTTACTTAACTTTTTACCCCTTTATCAAGGTATATTTTTTATTTTCAGATACATTTATCAACTTTCATTTCAATATTTTAGGTTGTCTGAAGGAAAGTATACTTACTTATTTAAACAATTGAATAATAGGAGCTGTAGCTTATTGCTATTTTATAGCATGTTATTACCTGCTTACTATTAACTAAAGAAGATTATGCTCACTGCTTAGCTAAAGATTAAATAATTTTAGATTAAAAGTTAAGAGTTAAAACAGATTGGAGAAATATCGTAGTTGAAATGATTGCTTATTTTTTATATTTCAAGCTCTTTCATTTGAAGTGACATTGACAATTTCAAGCGTCACAAGATATTTGAATAATGAAGCCGGTTGCTATTACTTTATAATAAATGATATAATATTAGGTTAATGTTAAACGATAAAATATAGTAGCTGAAAACTTTTGAATGAAGGTTAAAGGTTAAAATGGAATTAAGTGAGACGAAATTTTCATCTTCTATTAAATCGTCCAATGACTTTGATTTTATTATTTAAAATTGAATAATTGAGAAATATAAATTTTAGAAGAAGACTGCCTTATCACTCCTACATGCTATCAAACAATCAAATTGATATCAAACTATTTTTCGATTGTTTCTGATTTAAAATTGATTCGTTATTGTGCTACGCTGAAAATGCTGATTTGCTACCTTCGGGCGAATTTATCTTATCTGTGATTCATCTTATCACCTCAATATTGGTGGAATTGATCAGCAAGAACTGTCATATCCATAAAAATGATTAAGAAATATAAAGCTTATCAATATTTTAAATTAAACCAGGATAAAGATGTTAATCTGAAATTTCTACCTATAAATGAATTCAGGATTTACTCTGCAAATCGATACTATCAACATTTGCATATTATGTTTGCTGATATTAAAATGATTCATTCTTGTGATGACAAAATTTCAACTATTCTAAATCTCTCATATCCGTATCTATCTCTTCACTTTTATTCCATGAAGAAAGTGTATTGTTCTAAAAAAACAGGAACATTAATATTCCGGAACAAAAAGTCGAAAGAATATTTGCAGTTTAGCTTTTTCCGTAAAAGGAATGGCAAAGAACATTCTCGAATAAAGCATAAACTTACTCAATTTGCTTTAAATCAAAAATTCCGCTCAATATCTAATTATATTTTACTATATATATTAATTGCTCAAAACAGTATCTCAGGTAAATCATCAATACTGGAAGGAGCTAAATCAGGATTAATTAGTATTTCTAATTTCGATCATAGAATTACTTTATTCATAAAATATCCAAATACTGCCTCATATTCTGGAGATTTGAATTCAACTTTGAAATTTGATAGATCACTTAGAAATTCTCATGTATTGCTTAAAAGTTTTACCTATCCTTTTATACTTCTAAGTATAAGTATACTTTGCAAACGAAAACAAAGTTCAACGAGTAATCGAATAGAATGGTTGATATCAAAATCGTCAACGATGAAAGCAGCTTTATCATTACCTCAGCTATCACCATCATCTACCTTATCATCCTCATTTTTATCACCAATCGATGTACCATCGATGGAATACAAAAGAGTATCAGTTCACCGAACTACTAATTTTATCCTAAATTATCTCCGGAAACATTCAGAATTCAGTATTCCTACTGATAATAACAGCTTAAAATCATCGTTATCACAATGTGGTTGTGATTACTTTAACTTGTTGAAATTGTTACTGCTACTAATTATATTATTAGCAGAAGGATCAAATGCTATATTACTTTCTGGAGCACCTGGCTCATATGCAAGGTAAGTTAGCTTATTTTTAAATTGAATTTCCAAACGTATAACTTCTTTTATTAAAATTTTCAACTAGCTTCTAAATTTAATACTGTAATCTTTTAATTGATAAACTCTAAGATAATTCTAGGTAAATAACAAAATTACAGGTATCCCAAATGGATGCATACATTTGAAAATCAATTATCGTTAGATTTTCGAACGAAACAAAGTAATGCCTTATTGCTATATACTGATGATGGTGGAATTCAAGGAAATTTTTATTGTCTTACAATTGCTAATAAAAAATTACAATTAGACTTCAGGTGTGATATCATGGTTTATCATTTTATCATAGCTTATCAGTTTATTACAGCTTATCAGTTTATCAAAAAATTCATTTCAAAGAAAAATATTTTATTAATTATATTTCGCTAACAATTAAAATTAATATTAGTTGAGAAATTGAATGATCAAGTCGAATAAACAGGTAGAAGCTTTTAACGGAAGAATTTTTCGGAATGCAATTATCGATTGTTTCTTTAATTTCTAATTATCTTTTATGTAAAAGTTAGCTTGAATAAACTTTTTAATCTTGAACTTGTGCAGCTTATAACAATAGGTTTCTCCATGTAATTATTAGGTCTATTTGATAAATCATTAGTGATATGATCATTTAAGACAATTCGATGATCCTTAAATCATGAGAATCTTTTTCATTTATCACGATCTCCTGGTGATTATTTATTCATAAATTTGATAAAAGAGGAATATTTCAAAAAAAAAATTGTTTAACTATAAATTAGAGCTAGGGAATGGACTAATCTAATTATCATAAATTTTCCTGAATTCCTGAATTACACCGGAAAAGGCTTTGCTCTTTGAATTTATTAATGTAAAGCACATATTTTATTTGCTTTTAAAATTCCTTCACATTCATTTTCTTCTCAGTTTTTAATCTTTTCTACAATTTATTAAACATAGCTAACTTTTCTTTTCATTATGAAGTAATTTCAGGTTTTTCCTCGTTAACTTTTACGCACTTATATTTTTAACAATCAGAAACATACATTAATATACTTTTAATCAGTGCAGAAAAAACCGGAAGATTTTGGAAAGTGTAAGTAATTCTGCAGGTTAGGTGATGAAACAAATTATTTATCAATGGAACGATCAGTCATTACAATACGATTGAATGATGTAGAAGTGAACAATTATCAATGGCATCGGTTTACCTTATTTCAGGTTATTTACTTCTGCTAGCAAGAAATTATACATTTGAATTATAAAAATTAAATAATAAACTATTGGACTGCAGAAAGTTAGATAAGATTTGATTAATTGCTAAAGCATAATTTATGATAATTCTTTGAAAGTTTTTATAAATTTCACTTAAAAATTCGAAGCTTAATTGAAATTCAATTCAATGCTTAACTGAAATTCAAATAATTTGAAAAATTATTTCTCATTTAAAATTTGTAAAGCATAGATGTTCCATTGAAATAGTAAACGAATTTTTTAAAAAATATTTCTGAAAACATGATTTCTAAGTCATTTTATAGAGATAAGACAGTGATAAATGGGTGTTAAATTTATTCCAGGCCTGGGAAAATGTGAAATTACAATTGGATGATACGGTTTTTTTCAAAATTCTCAACCAGCATAGTTTTAGTTTCGGCAATCTGAAGACAAACTCTCATGTATTCATTGGTGGCATTCCAAAAGTAAGTTCTTCCACTTGCATTTTAGTGTTTTAAAAATTTTGAAATGTCATTGATCACTTTCTTTTGTTCACTGTAATTATAAGTAAAAGTGAAATTATTCAATTCGATTCTATGATAATTCTGTGATATTTCAATTTGATTCTTTGACAACTGAGAAAGAAGAAATTTTGAAGGAAACTTACTTACTTGGCGCAATGAGTTCACCATTAAAACGACATACAATTCCGTTTGCTGGTGAAGTGAAAAACTTACTCTATCGACTTCATCCACAAGGTTACTTATTATTTACTTTTAATTTATTCTTTTTTTCAATCAAAATTTTCAGAATTTTTTTTCCTTGCTTATTTACAGTTGTTTTGTTTATTTACCGTCATATAATTTTTTATTTCCTCTGTATTCGCTTTTCTCATTGATTTCATTGTTTATTAGTTTACCTATGAAGTCATAAACTTTTTTTCATCTTATTATTTGTTTACTTATTGTATTTATTGTTTGCATGCTTCCTTGTTACTTGTTCACTTCCTTATTACTTACTGCATTACTATCTTATATTCTAATTATTGTATTGTATTTGTATTATATTCCATTTGTGTTAGTGTTGTGTTCGTCATTTTTCATCCTAATTCATGAAATTTCAAAATTTTCATGAAATCAACATGTCGATTTCCAGGTCTATCAACTCCACAACTAATCGAGAGTGTTGGTATGCTACAATCGGATAACGATTATTGTCAATCGACAAATATCGATGATGAAAATGATTATTACTGTCGAAATGGTGGTATTTGTTTTAGTACAAATGAAGGACCGAAGTGTGATTGCTCATTTACCGATTTCCGCGGGAATCGTTGTGAGCAAGGTGAAATTTCGATTTGAGATGTAAACATCCAATACCTCGTAAAGCTCAATAGTATTAACCGCTATTCTCTTGTAATATAATTATTAATTATCGAGAATATATTGGATAATTTAAGGATGAATTATGCAAATAATATCAATTATATTGATTTATTGATTTGATTGATAACTTTTAGATCGATTTGATTCTCACTTATCATTTAACGGTAAAGAATTGATTGGTTATGATGTTAGCAATAATTCAGCAGGAATTATACGGTTTCGATCGGAAAATATTACATTTTCATTTAAAACAACACATGAGCGAGCTCTATTATATATCAGTGGAGATCGTCTGGTATGTCTCGGAATTTTTGAAACGTTCCAAATCTTTTAATATTGAGATAATTATTAGGGATGTTTCAAATTTATCAAGAAATATTATCATTATGTTTGAAATTTGAAATTGATCATATTTAAGGGATCATTCTGCTTCATCTTTACCTGTTTCAGAATTATATTTCCATCATCCTGGACGATGGTGCAGTTATTGCAACATCAAAATTTGAAGGTACCGAAAAGCGATTAATACGAATTGCCAATGATTATCCATTAGGTCGATTTGATAATGACCGGTGGCATACAGTTACTGTTTTCAGGACACTAACATTGGTTAGTTTTGTATTTCGCATTTCCTCATTTTCTGACTGAAATATATCAATTTTTACAAATTGCTTAATTTTTGATTATTTTAAGAATAATACTAAAAATTCAATTCTAAAAATTCACCTGATTAAAAATCCATAGTAGACTGATGCAATCACCGAATGAAGAAGTTAACTTGATCCAATTTCCTCGTAGAATTTAGCTTTGAAAATAATTGAAATTATGAGAAAGAAATGATTGAAAGTTAATTTAAGCAGATGAAATGAAAGTCTTTTTTCATATCTCCAATAAATTCTTTCCATTCTTATCAACTAAATCATTAATTATCACTTCAGTGATTTAACACACAATTATTGAGAGTAAAACAAAAATTTCGAAAATGATAACTTATCAACTTCAGAGGACTGCATCTGTTGCTTCAGCACATGTAAGTGATCAGTTGAGGTGTGCTAAAAGATCAATTCCTTTGTTTTTTTTTTTTTTTTTTGCTAACTTTTTTTTCTAGAAATTTTAGCATGGCTTTGTTATAAACCTTTCTGTTAGCATTATTTTTTTTGACGTCATTTTTTCATCCAAAATTTTCAAATTATCCTTTTTAAATTTCAAATTTTTGAGAATTTTTCAATTTTCACCATCTTTTTTGACTAAAATTCAAACTAATAAATTTCATTTTTCTTTTAGGAAATTTTTTCAAATTGCAAAATTTATTTGACGTTTGTTTCTTTCGTTTTTTTTTTGCGTGTCTTAATTTCTCCGTCTAAATGTTTCCGTTTGATTTAATAATTTTTTTTTAAAATTTGCTTTTGTTCAATTTAATTTATATTTTATCAGTTAAAGTAAAAGTTATTAGAGTTATTATTAAACTTTTATAGAATTTTTAGAGAATTAGAAAATTTTCATCCTAATAACTTTTAATTTAAATATAAAAATATGATCAAACAATTGGCGTACTCGTAGCTGTTCTCGTACTTGTTATCACTATTATTTGAATTATTTGAAATGTTAATTATCAAGATTAATTAGAAAATCATGGATTTCATCAAATTACTGCATGGGCTGTGTGCACAGTACCTATCTAATATTCATTGTTAATGATTTCAATTTCAATTTCACTAAATCTGAATTTTACATACAATACAAGAATGCAATATACCATTCAGCATTTTGTTGAAATTTTTAAAATTTTTATCAGAATTGAAATCTTGTGCTATCAGTACAGGAAAAAAACTATTTTAAATGGTTTTTCTTCAGCTTGAAATATTCACAATTTAATTTTTCCATGTTTTCTTCTCCTAAAAATCTTTCCTTGTTAGATTTTATGAAATTTAATATATGCAATGAAATTTATTTGCTAATCAGTAGTTAGCTATTCTCATACAATTAGCTATTTTGCTTGTCTGTGTGTGTGTGTGTGTGTATTCGAGTGTACTTCATTAGTGTTTTGTTTTTTTGCAAAATTCTTTTTTACTATCGTTTTGTTCAAAAATCAGAAGAAAACAACATTGGGATTTTGTTGTTATCGATTGATTGATTGATTGATTTCAAATTAGTTTAAATAAATACAAACAAAGAATTTTGATGATTGTTTTAAAGTGATAAATTTGATTAAATTGAATTGATAAATTAAAAATTAAAAATTTCTATATTTCTTAAATTTTGAAAATTGGAATTTTCGAGCAAAAAAAAATTCTTTGTTTTACAATTCATAAATCATTTTGATTGCTTACTTAGATCTGTTATGTTTTATAGATGACTTTAAGCGTTGATAGCTTAAAAGATGAAATTCGTCAGTATGTCCCAGAAATTGACTGGCTTATTCATTCATTTGCTTATTTGGGTGGTTTACCAGAGAATAAGAATATCTCGGGAATTAAAATGGAAAATTTTCGAGGTTGCATGAAAACGGTATTTTTTTAGAATTTATTATTCGAAATCAAGAATGGTATTTGTTCTTTTTTTCTTTTAATTAATAATAAACTAGAAAATAAAAAACTTCGTCCAATTAATGAGCAAAAAACAGGGAAATTAAATTTGTCAAATTAAATTTCAGGTTAAATATGAAGCTGAGGCTCATTTGATTAATTTTATCGGACTAGCCGATCAGGGATATGGGCAATCGATTATACGATCAACGGGCGATTTAACATTTTCGTGCAGTAAACCAGCAATTTATACAGATGTATTTTCATTCAATACTGGCCAGCATTTCATTACTTTACCTAAATGGAATTCAGTCGCTAGCGGAAGTTTGAGTAATTATCTTTGTTTTATTAATTTAAATTAGCACCAAAAATTTCATTAATTTTATTTGTGATATTTTGGAAGCGAATTGATCAATTTCTCATTTTTTTTCAAGAAAAATTAATTTTTATTTCTGTTTCTTTTCAAAAAAAATACAATCAATTATGTATTACTTAAAATTACTTAAAATTATTACTTAAAATTTAGATTAAGTATATTAGGTTAAATATGTAAATTAAATATATAATTAAATATACTATAATTAGGTTAAAATTTTATTTTTATCAAACATTCAAAGAAGCAAAGTATTTTCATTGCATTATATATAAGCACAATTAATTTGACGATAATTTTTTAAAAAGATTTCAGGTTTTCAACTAAGAACACGCGAACTTGACGGTCTCATTCTCTATCACGGATCATTACCGACCGCAAAAACAGGATATGATTATTTTGCTTTTGAATTAATTGATGGTCATTTGTTTATGATTATTAATTTGGGATCAGGACATGTTAGATTACAGGTTCTTGGCTTAACTTTTCTACTGATATATTAGCTTATATTTAGTTTAACTTTGACCATTATTAGCATTTTCAGTTAATTTTAAAATTAGCAAAATTAAACACTTTGAAAATTTTTATTTCGATTAAAAACTTAAAAAACATACGATTTAAAGACAACAGCGGAAAAGATAACGGATGGAACGATATGGCATAGCGTAACACTTGAACGGATGGGAAGAACGGGCACGGTGATTGTTGATAATATTAAAACTGATTTTTCAACACCTGGTGTATCTGCCAATTTAATCATCGGTAATCTGCTTATCATAATTAATTCAATTTTCGGTTCTTAACAAGCTTGATCAGGAAATGTTCAAATTTTCTCACTTTCCACTCTAGTATTCTCATAATTTAAATATTTTGTGTAGTTTTGAATAAATAAGCAATCTTAAAATTTTTTTCGGTGATTGATAATCATTGATAAGGTCGTTTCATTTGAGTGAATTTTTATTTTATAGTATAACTATAAACGATAGGTTTTGTAATATAAGAAATAAAAATAGAAAAGTACGATAAAACTCACAAAAATAATTGATAAAAAAATTCCTAAAATTGGAGTGTCATTTAAAATCAACGTGAGAAAATTTCATTCCGATATCCGTCAAAAAAAATCAAATTAATTTTTTTTTTAAATAAAAATTCCTATGATATTATAACATTCGTCATTTTATACTTGAAATTGTTAAATCATTGAGAAAATGAAATTGTCGAGAATACAACTCCTAACATTTATAAGATTTTCTACCTGATCAAATGAGTAATATGTCGCGAAACCTTTTTGGCTTGGGATTTTTTTGATTTGATTTCAGTGGCAAATTTTATTTTCAAGGCTGTTCATTGAGTTGGCAGAACAGTTCCTTAAATTTTGATTATTGTAGAAGAACCGATCTATTTGGGAGCTGTGCCATGGCCAAGTAACGAATCAGATGTTGTTAATTTTCATGTACCTTATCCGATTTGGACAGCAAATTTACGAAAAGGTTATATTGGTTGTTTGAAAGGTATTCGTATCAACGGTATTAGCCCAAATATTGCAAGTATTTTTGAGGAGCAGCAAAAGGATATCAAGCAAGGTAAATTCATAACAAACTTTGATCATTCAAACTTTTTCACTTTCTCATGTATCGCTTAATTCTGTATTCCCATGTTCGAAAATATACGATAATGGATTTATGGTTGTAAATAAAGAATTCCATAAATCGGAATTATCAGTAAAAGTTCGAAATTCCATATCATGCCGGAATTGTGATATAAAGTTCAAAAAATTTTTCAAATAATTTCATTTACTAAATAACAGATTGCACTTTTAATTTTTTTTTCGCAAATAAAAAACTTGGTAAATTTCCAATACTTTAAATGTCAATTCAATAAAGTTTAGTGAAATTGAAATTTCCTTACTGCGTATTAAAGTATAAATCCTAGTGTTAAGTGGTAAACTGAAGATATCAAGGATTATCAGTTACAGGAATTAGTCAAGGTTGTTCAACTAATGCAAATCAAAATTTTTGCGCCTTATCGCCGTGCAAAAATTTTGGACGATGTGAGAACGGTTACAATGGTTTCCGTTGTGATTGTTCACTATCAGCTATGGAGGGACCACTTTGTGATAACGGTATTTTATCAGCAATTCTACCGATCATTTCCAAATTCTCCATTTTCATAATTCATTTCTCATATTTATCCGTATCAACTTGAAAAGCGCTATTATTAATTTAATTTTTGTAAGGAATATTACATATACCTACCATATGAATTATAAAGGTTATTGTAAAAAAGTTACAGAATGCATTTAAAAAAAATACAAACTTTTTTTTTTCATTTTAGAACCTGAAATTGTGGATTTTTCAACAGATGAAATACCATCACTGCTACTCTCGAAATCTATCGAGAGTGAAGCGGAAACAATTGAATGCAAATTTCGAAGTAGCAATGAGAAGAATGTTTTATTGGATACGAAATCAATAAAGTCACCAAATCATCGTATTTTAGTTTTATTGATCAAAGGAGAACTTCAATTGCATCTTAATTTCGATCAATCCAAACATGTAATCACTTGAATAGTAATCATGATATCGACGTTTGCTTGTATTTCTTGAAATTTTGAAACGGATAAATTAAAAAAATAGATTCAATGAAATATCGATTAGAATGAAGAATCAGAAAATTTTGGAAAATCTCAGTTTTTATTATATGATTGACTAATGATTGGCATTACTAAGCCAATTAATTTTAAATTGCATTTCTGAATAAATGATTTTTGAATTATGATATTTTCTTTTTAAGTGATATAATCGATCATCAGGTGATAGGCTTTCCTTACGTGAATTTTCTCGAATTATGTACCTCTTTCTCGAGATTGATTACTTTTTAAGTTATTATCTTACTTTATTCTTTCATTTACAGGAGGGAAACATTTTTCCTTAATAAAAGATTAAAAATGCTAAAAATATTTTACATCACGTATAGCGCTTTTTGAAATTAAAGTTAGCTTTCTGATACTATCATTGTTTATCACAGTTGGGTTATTCGTTAATCATTTTTGTTTCTAATATTCATTTCTGATTTCTGATTTTACTATTCAAATTATCATAAAGTTATTATCAGAAATATTGCAGACATTCAATTGGGGTAGCAATTTAAATGATAATCAGATTCATTCGATGCGTATTAAACGACGTGGCGAGAAACTTTTATTATTTTTGGATGGTAAATGGGAACATAGTTGTAAGTTTTTCTAATTAATATTACATTTAAAAAATAAAAGATTTGAATTTGAAAGATTTGAAAAATAAGATTCTAAGTTTTAACGAATTTTTTTTCACTGCAAAAGTTAAAGAATTCAATGATTATGCAAAAATTTCATTTGTTGAATTCTTTATATTAACTTACCTATAAAAGAAGTTCCTGTCTGTTAGATCATGCAAAGGCTTTTACATTTGTCGATAATTTATTTCACTGTAAACAAGAATTATTAGAAAGATTAATTTCATCTGGAAGATTAGTGATAATACTATGAGATTATTTTCCTCTGATAATTGATGCCTGAATTAATCAATCATTCAAAGTTCGGATGGTAGTTGAAAAGTGAGCAAACTGAGAAACTTTCCAATCAGAACGATCACTTCGTTTGAGTGATAATGAAATCCTTTGGTGATAACTGGGCGTTAAGTAATAATGCAAATATTCCCTTTGTTGGACAGAGAATCGTTTGGATATAGAAATGATAGTAAACCAGGGAGATTTAAAAGTGATAAAATCAGTGATAAATCATTAGACAGACAAGAGATAAAGTTAGTTGTAATCACTTACACACATATTAATAATCATAATTTCAAAGCAGCGATCATGTAGTTGTTTTGAAGAGAAGGAAAATGATCAAACAGAGAATTAATTAATGTAAATTTTATAGTTATAACTTAATACTTTGATTATATTAATATTTTACAATATAAAATTACTTCGAAAATTTAAAAAGTGTCAATAAAATAAAAAAGTTATTAATTTACAAAAATTTTTTTGAAATGGAATATAGAAGAGAGAATCTTAAGAATTCTGGATAAAATAAATTCGTTTCCAGATTTCTTGCCATCCTCGAAGGTAGTAATGGATATTGATGAAATAGCCGCTGGGCATTCGTTACATGCAATTTCTCGCTTAAACAGTACAGTGAGTGAGAAATTTCGTGGACAAATGATAAAGATGCTTTTCAATGATTATGATGTCTTGAAGAATGCAAAACGTAAGAATCGTATGAATGGTCACATGAACGGTATAAAATCACGTGAACATGAACGGTATAAAGTACGGAACAGGTATGTTTTAAGTTCATCAGTAATTAATATTTCTTACTTTATCTTTGTTGGAGAAATTAACTTATTTGAAATTTTCATGAATGTGCTATTGCTTTTTATCGCAGCTATTATAAGGCAAATTGAAGTGATAATTCGAAATACATTGAAAATAAAAGAAATTACTTTTGGTAATAGGCAACTATAGCGTTATCTTTTAGATATCGTTATCTTAATAATTTCTTTTCAGTAATTAAGTTCAGAATTTATAAATCATTATTACTATACTACTTATTACTTCTTTGGTCCAGTTATCTCGTTAATCAGAACAGTTAATTAGTTTAAAATATAAATAAGGAAATGAAGATTACTCTAATTTAGTGTAAATATGTGACAACGTAAGATTTCATTTAATTAACTTTTTAGAAAAAAAAAGAATTAATGTTCAAATTTAGGAAAGCAAAGTATTCAGCGGTAACCTTCGAGAAGCATGACGCATATGCTGTGTTCAACGATGAACGCTCAACAAATATTGGAAATATTTATCGAATTTCATTTAAATTTCGGACATTATCATCATCATCACTCTTACTCGCTTTTTCAGCCAATTCCACTCATATTCATGATTCAGCATTCTTGGAACTATATCATGGTCGAATAAGGTAAGCTTATTCATATTGCAAAAAATAAATTTCCCTTCATGAAATCTTATCCGAGAATTTAATTCTTTCCATCCTTAAACATCAAGTATTTGCAGCTTGAAAAAGAAAGGTGAAAGTTTACTGAGAAAGAAAAAAATTGCTTATTTGAATAAAAATGCTTCATCTCTGACATTTCTTGCAATTATTATCACTATTGATCGGCATTTTATGCAATGAAATGATTATTTTTAAATTTAAATTGATTCATTAACTATTTCAGATACACTTATAGCTTCAACTCTCGAATTGAATCTGTATTGTCACCAGTTTTGCCAGATGGACAATTATTGAATGATTTTAAATGGCATAGCGTTCTTGTACATCAGGTATTTTCATCAGCTATATACTATTATCAAATTGAAATAATTCATAAAAATTCATTTTCTACCCTTCTCTCCTCTTAAATCACGAATACATAACTATCACTATTTCTGAATGATAAAAACGTTATTATCATTTTATCTAATTGATTTATAAATGATTAATGATATTAATATCGATATTAACACTTCTGTTATATCGATTAAAATCAGGATTTTATTTTTTACGGCCATATCCATTAGAATCAGGATTTTAGTATAGCGATTTTTTATTCTTCGATATTTTTGGAGCTTTAAAAGAAAAAAATCTTGCTTATATCATGAAATAAATACTTAACAAAAAATTTTGTTTATGTTTTGATAAACTTTTTTTTGTTTTTATAAAAGAAAACTTGAAAAGCATTCGAAACAAATGTGTTTCTTTTCGCATCAAATTGAAATTGGTTTCCATAATTTTCAATTTCAATAACTTTCGTAATTGCATAATTTCATTTCCATAGTACGATAATTACGAATAAACTTCTAATTACCAATGAACTTCGAATTTCACATACAATTATTCATTCTTATTCTTATGTATAAAATCAAATCTAGAAGAATTCCTAAATAAGGAACGCATTTTTTCTGGCAAATCAAATCTGTCTTTTTTAAATTTCTTTAATTCGAATTTCCTATTTTCTTTCTTTCTCTAAGACATTTAGAAGCATCATTATCAATCAGTTAAATACATGATAAGTTATAATTACTTTCGTTATATCATGTAAAGTTTTTGTCATTTATGATTTCATCACATTTCTATGAATGATTTCAATTTTTATGATTCCGAATTTTCAGAAATTATTGCGTGGTGAGCATTACCTTGTGGTAGATAATGGAAGCACAGTAATGGATAGTGTTCGGGGACATAAAGTGAACTTAGATACACAATTCTATATTGGGAATATACCACCTGAAATTCCTGTTTTCCTAAGGTACAATCAGTTCCTCAAGGTGTAATCAATTTTAGGCAAGATTGAATAATTATTCTTTGTTGTAATTACATTTATGATATTATTATGCTTCACAATTGTTTTGATAATACTAAATTTTAGCAATCAAAATTTAGGCTTAAGGATGTTCCCGGTTTCCGTGGTTGCATTTCTTCATTACGTATTGGAAGTGAATACCTGGATATCTTGAAAGATGCTACGGAAAGTTCCGGTATTGTAAAAGGATGCCATGGTAAATTCTCAAGTCATATTTTAAAATCACATAAAAAATTCTGACATCAAGAAAATTCTTGGCTTATTATCCTAATTAATTCTAAATATTCCATTTTTTAATTGCTAAAGTTTTGATTAACTGAAAGTATATTTTGAAATTTGAAAATTTAATATTACATATTTCAGCAAATTGAAAAACACTAATGTTTTCCACCTTCATGATTTCCTCTAAAAATATAGAAAGCTTGAGTAATGTCGTGAATTTTTTATGATTCGGGATTCACTGACAAATAGTGGAATTTGGATTAGACTGATTTGAGCTTGGATTGACTTTGATGGAAATATTAGGTAGACGGATTCGTACGAGAATCTGTGGAAGATTGAAATGATCGTTTACTCATAAAACAGCAATGATATAACAGAAGGCAAATTGAAGAAATTGTGATTGAAGTTATGGAAACTCTGACCTCACCACGACTATTATGGCCTTTTATAGACAAACTAAGGACGGGGAGATTTACTGAGATGGGAAAATTACATTAGTAAGAATCGTTGTACAAAAGAATAGGTTTGACTAAAAACGGAAGTAAAGTTGGCGATATGACGGGAACGTTTATTTTAGTTATTTTAAATAAAGACAGCATTGTCCTGCGAGAAAATGGACATGGATAGAGTTACAAATAAAATATTTACAATTAAAAATTAGTTTCGAGAAAATTCTCGACAAGTAATACGAGTAATAAAGCTTGAGTAATACAGAAAGCTTTGATAGGTCCACATACTCGATGTTCACCTCAAACCTGCTTAAATCGTGGTAAATGCATTCAAAAGTGGAATTCTATCAAATGCGATTGTTCAATGACAACTTATAGTGGCGAAAAATGTGATAGCCGTAAGTTCTAGTGTTGCTAAAGTTAAAACGATACCATTTATTAGTATCTTAAAGTTTAAAGGTCACGTGTCTGATCTATTATAATAATTTTAATTTTAATAGTTTATCTATTTTAATAATTAATAAAGAAGAGTGAAAATAATATGATTTATTAAGTTAAAGGGTATTTTTCGATCTGTCTTAATAATTCGATAATTTTAGTGAAATTTAATTTTACTAATTTTTGATCCATTTTGAGTAAAACTGATTTATAGCTGGTACGACATATGTATTCGACTCACCATTATCAGCAATCTGTTATGAATATCCTCAATCGACGAGACCATCGACAGATCGAGATGAGTTAGCAGTTGGATTTCGTACTCGACAAGCTACCGCTGTATTAGTAAGTATACAGTGTAACGTTGACGGTGATTTCCTTACTGTTTTCTTGGTAAGTACTTTTTCATTTATCAAATTTAATCAAAACTGATTATTCCTTTGATTCTGATAAGATTATCAAAATTAAAATAAAGTTATTAAGAAAACAGTTCATCCCATTTCTCTTGCCTTTCTAGTTACTTTGAGAATTTAATAAGTAATGATAATGATAACAATAATAATAATTCAATAACAATAATAATAATAGTAATAGTAATAATAATGGTAATAGTAGCAATAGAAATAATCACTATAATAAACTACAATGACTGCTATCATAATTATAAAATAGTGATAATAAATATGTGAATTTACTTTGTATACAAAATCAAATTTTACTCTTTTTCATATCATGATTTGCTTTTAAAAATCTTTTCATGCTGTTTACTCGAGCAAAGATTTAAAAGTTTTTGCAATTCATTTTTATTGATTAAGAAAAGCAATATTACAGAAAGATGCTTATTTACATGTTCGTTACAATCTCGGATCTCGGGATCACGATGTTGGCTTTTTGGGTGCTTTATTAAATGATAACAAATATCATGCGGTTATCATATATCGGCATGAAGCAAACTTAACTCTATACATCGATAGTAGTGAACCGATTTATTACTCTCCTCCTGGTAATTTATTAGGAATATTCTCCAAGAATGATCAATCATTTCCATTAGTTTTCCTTAAATTGGAGTACAGAGAAATACTAGAAATCCTAGAAATCTCGGTAGTAACTCTAAAATATATAAAACAAAGAAGAGCACGAGAAACAGAAAGTCGACAACCAACAAAATGAAAATCATATTTAAAATAAAAAAGCCAAAAAAAATTGCCAGAAGCAGCAAAAATAATAAATTTGAAAATTGAAATAAAATCTTTAATCATAAAGTTTTCGAGTTTTACCCTATCATATTATCACCAAAGGAATCTTTAAATCAAACCATTAATTTAGCTGAAGTTAAAAGAATACTGTAGAAGATAAGAATCTTATCATCTCTTATCACTGATTGATTAGGTGCTGATATGGAGCTTGTGACATTGAACATGCAATGGAGAGTAACCATTGGTGCATCATTTAATTTATTGCATCGTACGAAGCGGCGGAAGCGCGAACGAATCTATGATAGCTATAATGGCTTCATCTCAGGTGTCAACTTCAATGGCTTGATGATACTGGATATGCTTGCAAAAGGTTCACTTTAGCAATATATCACTTACTTCCTTATTTGCTACCAAATAAATTTCTTCCTTTGAAACTTTCATCTTAACTACTGATAAAAATTAATTTAAAATAATCATCGATCGACAATAACTTGAACAAATTTTCAATG